>OMLF01050445.1:21926-47401 GCA_900302615.1 Holocentrus rufus
TTTTCCTTTGAGGGTGGGGCGGGGGCACGGGGGGTGGCAATTGGCACAGAAGACAGCAAAATTTAAAAAGCACAAGGCAAATAGACATCAACTACTTAAAATGGATAGAGCAGGCTCTCCTATGAGTTTAAGAGACTTTTAACTACCTTTTTCTCCTTGAATCAAGTGAGGAGATGGCTGAATGGACAAAAAAGTGTTGATACCTCTTGGTCCTTACTGGGGGACATCTAAAATGGGTACCAGACGACAGAATTTGAAACTGAAGGTCAGGGGGTGGGCACTGTCAGACAGCAGAGAATCTCCTTATCTCCTGTTTGTTGTATAGGTCAGATAGACGTAAAGGAATGCTCCATTTTGGGTAATATTCCCTTTTTCCGACTTACCGAGATTGAGAAAACATTCACCTCTGTATGTCCACTGCTTTGGTTCCGATGGGTAGCATTTCATGTCAGCTTAGCATAAAGACTTGAAGTCTACAGGAGCCTAGCCCTGTCAAAATAAAAAAATTAAAAAATAAACCTTACAGAACTCTTAAGGTTTCTTATTTACACACTGTATCATGTATGTTACACGGTAATGAAATGTATGGTTTGGAATTTTTTTTTAATAGAAGAGTTGTTTTAGGCAAAGCTAGATGGCAGGAACTGTAAAATCTACAGTTCCTACCATGTAACGTCTCCAAAAACAACCCTTGTTTTTTGAAAAAAATTCCATGTGTATTTCAAATACACATGATATACTGTGTAAAAAAGACAGCTTCAGATTTGCAGTAAGATTTGTTTTTTTCACTTTGACAGAGCTAAGCTAATGACTCCTGTAGACTTCAAGTCTTTATGTGGAGCTAACACAAAATGCTCCCCATCGCAACTGAACCAGTGGACATACGGAGGTGAAAAAGGTATAAAATATATTGTCTTACTCCAGGTAAGTTGGACAAAAGGTATTTTGCCTTAAACATTGGAGTATTCCTTTAAATGTGAATTCCTCCTACTATTTACATGCCTTGAGCTAAACTGTTACCGCCATCCCAGTTTTCGTTTTCAATTATACTCAGAGGCATTAGTGAGAAGGATCACTCACAGGTAAATAAATGAGGCACGAGGGGATATGAACTGTAGCAATAGCTCTGGTTTGCAATTCCCCCAGTCATTGTTTCCTGTTGACATGGCACCTCATCAGCCAACTATTGTCATAGTTGCAATATACAGTATGGATGTGTTGCTTCAGTTTTACTGGAGTTATGTGGGGTTGGCTAAAAATAGACTAGTCCATCATTGGTGCATTGTACTCACTCCTAACTCAGATGGGGTAATCCACCTTTTTCTTACAGAGGAACATGCCACAGACTTGGAGGAGCTGACCTTCATCCTGACTGCTTTGCACTCAGCTGCAAACCACCCCAACGCATGCTGGAGGGCACAGCTTGATGAAGCCAACAGAACCACATTATCCACAAAAAGCAGTGATGCGAACCCTGAGGTCACCATTCTGGACACTCTTCAATCACTGACTGTGTCCATGAAAATCAGAAACAGCATTGGGATCCATGCAGGGGTAAAGAGTTGGTCCAGAGAGACTCACATTTTTCCCCTGAATCCGATATTCCACAATCACCTGGAGTCTCCTTTCCAGCATCTTAGTATACACTTTTTTGGGAAGGAGGACCAGTGTGATACCCCAGTAATTGGAGCACACTCTCTGGTGGTAACTCTTTTGAAAAATGAAGATTTCACTGACAAGGTCTTGTGTCTTGGACATTGGCTTACAAACCTAACTCCTACCTAATACCAGTATTTAATAATAATAATAAAAAAGCTAAAATTTCTTTTTCAAAATGGATTGATTATGAATAACTTTGAACATTTGAAGAATTTTTGGATGAAGGCGGTCATTTACTAACAATTTATTTCTAAATGTAATCCACCATGTGTACTCAAGGATGCTGTTGTTTGTATTGTCAAGTATTTCAAGGAATTCTATTAAAAAAATCTTTCACAGCTATTAAGAATCGTATCTTCAAGAGTGAAACTGACATTCCTCAAGAATAATGTTGAAACAAGACTATTTCTTTCATTTCAAATCAATTTTTCATCTTTTTTTTATAATTAAAAGATTTTGGACACACAAATAAAGGTCTAGTAGTAGAACTATGAAGTATTATCGTTTTTCATCTTACTAATAGGCTAAGGACATGGGAAAGGACATTTTCTTTGTACAATTGTTTTTTTATAGAAGAAAAATGGACTGACTGTGCCTAATATTGTAGATTTTCTTCATGAGCTTATGATGGCACTAAGTAATAAATCAAATAAGGATCACTGAGGCTGTGAAAACCAATGACAATTTATCAAACGACTACTCCAATGTTTTGGGCAAAATAGCCTTTACCCAACTTACCCAGACTGAGACAAGATGTTCAATAGCATTTTTACCTCTACACATCCACTGGTTTGGTTTCAATGGGTAGCATTTTGTTTTAGCTTGGCATGAAGACTTGAAGTCTACAGGAGTCACTAGCTCTGTCAAAGTGAAAAAATAAACCTTACAGCAACTTTGTGTTTGAAATACATGTCATGGGGGGGATCAGGCAGCAATCAGCCATCATTTCTGAAGTGAGAGGGACGGAATGTTTACATAAAGGTAAACCAGCACGTTGGTGACACTTTTATTGTGTGCACATTATCCCCTAATACAATCATTTACATTGTGGTGAGAAAGTTCAGAAAATTACACGGCCTCCCTTTAAGAACTACTTTTCACATCCATAGCTCTGCCATGCCTAAACATTTGTTAGTACGTGAATGTGTAAAGCAATCATACAATTTAGGGTACAACTTGCATATAAATTGAATATATTTCATTTAAAATTAAGTATCATCTCATGGGAATTAATGTTGAAATAAAATACAAATCACAATTTCTATCTATCTGTATAGTCTTGTTTGAACCAAATACCGTAACTGAAAAGTGTGAATAGTGCACGACAGAGATAAGACCAGAAGATGGCAGTAGTGCACCTTTAAGTATGCCAACTGTCGTGAGACACCAAAAGAAGAAGAAGAAGACGCAGACGAAGAAGAAGCGCATGATGGGATATGAGAGTCCTCCCGCGGCGCGCTGCCGCCATGTCTCCTAGGGAGAAACACTTAGTGCTGCTCTCTGCCCTAGGAACAGTTAGTCTGGCTTTTTATTATATTCCCAGCTTTCTTTACGCGACTTTAATTCTTGTATTTTGTTGTGTTGCGTGTTATTATTACTACGGAGAACCGCTTCTCGCCAAGTTAGGCCTGAATCCACGGCCTGGACTGACGGTCCCGGCGGTGCTCCGGCGCTGGTTGTGGGGCAGGAGGGTGAGCGGCGTGTCGATGTCCACACCGGCGAGCCGCAGCAACAAACCTGAGCTCCGTGAACTGGAGGGACACTCCAGACAAAGACTGTGTGAGCCAGGGATTTATCGGAGGGAAGCTTTAGCAAGTGAGTCGTTTCTATTCAGCCCGCGGGATTTCCTCATGGGAAGTTACATCGGGAAGCCAGAAAATCACCTCGCCGGTTGCGGGAGGCACAGAGACGGGAGAAGTTTGGGGTCAAACCTCCGAGAAAGACTGTCGCGACCGAACCATGCGGTCTTAACTCCGAACAGGAGGCTGTCATTCACTGGGTAGGTTCATACTGAAATATGTAAACAGGTCTCCGGTATGTAACGAGTGGAGTTCGTGCTGGCTAGCTAACGTCCCTAACGGTAGATCTGCAAACTGAAAGAGGCGGTTCAGCCTATTGGCGGTTTCCGCTATCAGCTAACTCTACAGCCTTCATTCATTGTCATATCATAATATAACTTAACGTACCCGCCAGATTTCCGGTAACAGTATTCGCTAGTTTTTCATACAAAATGTCCATTATGTAGAAAAGACCATCACTTGGATTCAAACTGGAATTGGAACTTTAACGCTGAAAACAGACGATTGAGTCGGCAAATTTTAAAACAGAAGATTGTGTTAAATTATATCTGCACAGCCTATCCATCTTTGTAGTTTCTGATAACATCAATTTCCCTGTTCTAATAGTGCACACCCGCTAGACTTGAAACATCTCGAAAGCCTATTGTGAGCTAAATGAAAATAAATCTCACCTCCCAGACCCAAGCCCTGCTTTGAGCCAGTTGGACCAGACTGTAACGTTACGCATTTTTTCAGATGCACTGAAAAGTTTATTTATACTCATGATATTAGCCTGTATTGATTCATAAGCCTGGTTTGATTTACCGGGTTGCTCCTTTTTTGCCTATATTGTTGAAACACAGAATGGACAATTTAGTGTGTTTTGCAGAATAATTAGACCAGATGCTATACGATAGATTATGGAATAAAAACACACTTCACAGAAACTACTGCCACTGCTAGCTACTGACATGTGCTTGACCTACCTGTGCAGTGCAAGCTTGGTTCCGCTCTGTGCTGTATGTCAGTGTACGCTTGCCGTAGGTTGCGTTCAAGGCCAGGTAAGAACTTTGGCAAAAGAACGTGTGCCCGTTAGAATAAGGGAGTTTTGGAGTAGTTTTAGCAGCAAATAAAATTGGATACGAAAATTGGATCTAATTGGGGTCATACAAGCACATGCAACTGACAATTTGAACATACTTTGCTAGACAAATAGAATGTATTGTAATGGCTGCTGCAAAGCCTAGATGTGAGTGGTTTAAAAAAATGTACAGCTTGTCAATATGTTCACTAATCATTGCACATAACACAATGTGCTGATTTTCATTATTATGTTACTATCATGCTTCATGTTATTGTTTTTTCCAGCGAGCCTCTAGGCTCTGTGGGCAGGTTCACCATCACTCCCCGGCGTCATTACCCCCTGCAGCAGCCAGGCGTCTCTCCTGTGGGCGTCCTGCCTCCAGCCCAGTGGGATGGTTTCAGGAAGAAGAACGTCCTCACCCCTCGCAACTCTCCCTCCACCCTCAGCCCTGTCACCATTAAGATCGCCAGGCTGGACCACAACACGCCCAAATCTCCACTGTAATTAAGATTTTTTTTTGCCTGAAATTACTTACGTTTCTCCATGAAAACATTCATAACTCCCTATTCAGTGAAAGGAAAAACTCTGAGATGCGTTATGCAATGAAATAAATAGTGATGAAAAGTAGAATATTGATCAGTTAAAGCTAAATTAAGGGTTGAACAACTAATTACAATGTGCAGAGAAAATCAGTCAGTCTGATCCTACATCTTTTGTTTGAATGTGATGATATCTGTTTGCACTGACCACATTTTTACTTGCTCTGGTTTCTGTAGTTTGGAACATCTGAGTTACCGTCAGGGCCCCAGGGTCCCTGCTGATCCCTGCTCCAGAGAGACTGTCCTCAGTGTGCTCAAAGAAAGCAGGAAGCGGGAGGCAGGCGATGATGACAGACGCTTTGCAGCTGAACAGAAAAGCAAAAGAAGGTACGAGGTTAAAATGGTATCTTCTTGTGTGTGTGTGTGTATGTCTTTCTATACTTGTGAAGACCAACTACTGTTCCTTGGTTCAGTTTAGAGTTAAGGTTACAATAAGGGTTAAGTTAGGGTCATGGTTAGGCATTAGTTGACTACGCTTAAAGGAATAGTCCAATGTTTTGGGCAAAATACCCTTTTTCCAACTTACCAAGGCTGAGACAAGATACTCGATACTATTTTCACCTTTGTACAACCTCTGGTTCGGTTCCTATGTGTAACATTTTATATAAGCTTAGCATACAGACTTGAAGTCTACAGGAGTCATTAGACATGGGAACCTAAAGTGAAGTTTCACTGTATTGCTAAAGGCAAGTGTGAATTGTTGAGAACTTTGAAATGAAATGAAAACTACTGTCACACGGAAGGCCAGCTCAATACCACAGGCATTTCAGATGAGGCAGTTCAACAAGGACTTAAAAACAAAACAAACCAAAAAAAACACATGGTCTCATATTGACATGGAGATGCTGGCCCTTCTGCCATGCATAATAAAATTTAATCTGGGTTGGAAAACAATTCGGACATTAACTTGGAATAAAACAGCATTGGGAACTGCCAGGCAAGATATGAAATCATAGTTGTAAAATGGGCATCTGCTATAAAGGGGTAGATTAATTAATTCAGTCAGGTGAATAAATTTTTGTGTTTCTAAACCAGTTTAATTTTATGTCCCAAGGCGCAGCGACAGTGGTGGAAGTGCTCATTCTGCCTTTGAGCCTATTTTGCCCAATGGAGCACCATCACAACTGGTACCCAAGTGAGTTTAAACAGTTCTGAAATGGCATCCTTAAGAAAGATTGTGTGTGTAATTTTTTTGAGCCAATAGCACCAGTTAAAAATGTAAGCGGACATCATTTCCCGTCCACCAGGCCAGGAAGCCTGAAGCGAGGGATGAATCCTGTGATGGAGGAGTCCATCATGAAGAGGTCCCGTACCTCCTCCATCAGCTCTGGAAGTGGAGGCACCCCCAGAGGGACCCCAGGTTCAGTACGAAACCCAATCCACAGCTCTTATAGCTCCTCACAAGGCCTCATCCAGGTAAAACCCATCCGTGTGATTCCAAAGCAACAAGCAAAATACCTTTTTTTTTTCTGGCTTATTCAGACTGATTCACGATGTTCGACATCATTTGCACCTCTGTAGGTCCACTGGTTCAGTTCCCATGGGTAGCATTCTGTGTTAGCTTAGCACAGAGTCTTGAAATCCACAGAAGTCTACAGGAGTCTTTAGCCTAGCTTTGTCAAAGTGAAACATGAACATGAAACTGAACATGTTCAGCAGTTATAGTTCCTAAAATCTATATTTCCTATCATCTAAAAAACAAAGTTTTTTAAAAAAACATTTCAAATACTCAGGATACATTGTGTAAATAAGACAGCTTCAGAACTGCTGTAAGCTTTATTTTTTCACTTTGACGGAGCTAGGCTAATGACTCCTGTAGACTTTAAGTCTTTATGCTAAGCTAGCATGAAATGCTACCCATAGGAACCGAACCAGTGTACACACAGGTGAAAGTGGTATGGGACAGCTTGTTTTTGTCTGGGTAAGTCGGAAAAAGGGGATGAGGCAGTGCTGCTGAGCTTGACTTCCATATTTGCCTTCACAGAGGAAGAAAGCCTCTGCACCCAGTTCTCCTCTGTCCAGCCCGGGATCTTCTCGCTCTCAGACACCAGAAAGAGCCTCCAAAAAGCCCAGGTAACTCTGCGCTCCTCTACTGTAGGCTGCTTTTACCTCATTCCTGCTGAGTTCAGTTGATGACTTTATATCAAGTAATGAGTTATTTTAACACGTGGTTTCATTTCAAGAGAGGAGGACAGCCAGTCTCCCAGCTCTGCATCCTCAGTGAGGTCTGACCAGGTAGCCTCCGACAACGCACCCAGTACTTGTAAGTCTCATCCTCATTTATCTCAGTGGTTGGCCTCTTCTGGGGAGGTACAGGTGTCTTCTTGTGTAGAAACAGAATCGATTCATCAGACAGCCAGTAGACACACTGCCTTTTACAGAAGGCCATGCAAGGCCAGAAGATGCTGACAAAACAGTTCAGTTGTTGCTTAAAGGAGTCCTTTGTTTTGGACAAAATACCCTTCCTGAGACTTACCCAGACGTAGACAAGATGTTTGATACCATTTTCACCCCTGTACATTCACTGGTTCGGTTCTTATGGTTAGCATTTTGTGTTAGTTTAGCATAAAGACTAGAAGTCTACAGGATTCATTAGCCTAGCTCCATCAAAGTGAAAGTGAAAAAGTAAACCTTACAGTGACTCCAAAGCTGTCATATTTAAAGAATTTTTCGTGTATTTGAAATGCACGTTGGTATTAAAAATAAAAAGAGTTTTTTAAGGAGAAGTTAGGTGTTAGGAACTATAACTGCTGAACACATTTGTCCCTCATCTGTCAAAACTTGTATTTCAAATACACATGATACATTGTGTAAATAAGACAGCTTCAGAGTTCCCATACAGTTTATTTTTTCACTCTGACGGAGCTAGGCTTATGACTCCCGCAGACTTCAAGTTTTTATGCTGAGCTAATACAAAATGCTACAAATAGGAACTGAACCAGTGGATGTACAGAGGTGAAAATGGTATCCATCATCTTGTCTCAGTCTGAGTAAGTCGGAGAAAGGGGATTTTGCCCAAAACGTTGTGAGAATTCCTTTAAATAGGAACTAGGCCACTCTGTATGTTGGTCCAAAATGACAGTTTTAATTGATGCAGAGTTAATTATGCGGAAATCCTGTGATGAGTCTCACACAAAATACATTGTGTTCTCCAGAAGGGTTGGCCTATGTTGAAGACTGTGAATTCTGCACCGCAATAGTGTAGCTCTTTGTCTGAAACACTCTCCCTCTGACATAAAATCAGTCTTTCAGGATTTGGATATGCAATAGTAAATATTGTGATTTTAGCCGTATTTCGAATAAATGTGCTTCCCTTATGTGATGTGATTTGATATTGCAGCCAAATCAACTCCAGTCACCAAGGTGCCAGTCACCATTTCTTCAGAATCTGCTGGAAGCGGTGGGAAGCGGAAACGCAAGATCCCGCTGATGTCCAGCCAAAGGGGCGACCACATCTCTCTGGTGAGAGTAATGCATTCTTAAACTGCACTTAACTTGGAGTGGTATCTGCATTTTAGTCATGTGTCCTGATGGCTCAGATTATCTTATTATAGCTATGGTGCTTTTGTTTTTGCAGCCCCCACCTCCAGAGCTTGGCTACAGCATCACTGTGAAAGACCTGGACCAGGAGAAGAAAACTGCCTTCAGCAAGATCCAGAAGTTTCTGGAGGAGCCTGGTGAGCAGTAGTATAAATCCATTATTTTAACTGAGAATCAATTATTTTCCTTCAGCAATACAAAGCCACATCAAAAGAGGGAATTCAGACTATAATGAATAATGTTGTTACATTGCACCGGCGCTGCTGCTGATGTATGACAGCTGCTTCTTATGGTTGAGTAAATTTCTGCAGCAATGTGAAGGCAGCAGGACTGGTTTGTTCTATAGTTTGAGGGAAATGATGCGCATTTTCAAAGCATTGTGCAATCATGCACGGTTTTGCCAAACAGTTTGTCTATAACTTGAAGTTTATCCAGTGGAAAACATCAGGACTCATCACTAATGCATCCTCATCCCAACATGTCAGGTTTGGATGAGGATGTCCTCTCCTTTCCAGTGGGTGTCCCAAAAAGCACTTGAAGCCTGCGTCTTTTCCAACAGAAAAATGCTCTATAGACACTATATTCATGGCTGTGATTGTTTTGGTTAAATCCATGGCAGTAGAGGAAATGTGTGTTTTTTAAAGGAAACTCCACTATCAACAGGTCTGTCTGGAAAATCGACATCAAAGGATAGCCTTCTTCAGTCACGATTATAACGCGGAGTTGTCAGTACAGACTAACAGACTATTGCTTTTCTCACATTTTATCATTGTGGTGCCATTGTGCACATTTGAATGTATAGTAGTAATGACTACTGATCTGAATGCAGTCTTTTTATCTAAGGAAAATCATTCAAGGAAACCAAATTAGCAACCAACAAAATGATTTAAATAAGGTTCATTATTCCATGATCTTTGTTGTAACTGCAACGTCATTGTGTGAATGATTCTGAAATATGACATCACCATCATACACATGTAAAACGTAAAGGTAAATTCACTGTAAATAGAGGCATACTGACGACATAATTGTGTAGTATAAATTCATGTTTGGATGCTGTACAGTCTTATTAGGATGCCGCTCCATTCTGCATGGATTGCCCCAGGTTTCTCTTTGTAGACGCTGGACTGATCTCGTCCAGAAAATTCCAGCGCGTCACGGCATCGAGGAAAAATAAGTTTGCCATGCCCCAGATATGATATCGCCGTTTTTTAAGGTCTTTGCTCCCGCTACCACAGCAAAAGCAGGGCCCGGTGTGTCTCCGGTCCGGTCCACCCCACTCCATCTACCTGCATCCTATTCTCATGGCTTCATGTGTTTCCCAGGCAGCCGCTCACGTTTTGGAGGAGTGCTGCAGCACTGCACAGGGGCTCCCAAGTGCAAATAATTATTGATTTCTGTATTTCATTTGCTTGGCCTGATATCGATAATAGACTATTGCTGATTTTCTGTGCAGCTTTCTTTCTATGAGAATTTTCATTGAATTTTCATTCCTATTCTTATTTGTAGGAGGCCAGACTCACTCACCCTGCCCGAATCTGCGCCTTTCTTTCACCAGTTTCATCAGAGTATCATCCATACTAGCTAGCTGTCTCAGTCGTTTCCGAGGGGAATTCATTTTCGTGAACACTGTGTCATGATTGGTCAAATAATATGAAGAATTCTTCTCTTGGAAGATGACTAGCCTAGATACTACATGGAAATTTCATGAAACAGTTCATGTTTCACAGAGATGAGATACATGGTCTGGTAACACCAGGCTAGAAGATGATAGCTTCCTGGCGTCAAATTTTAATGGGCTGTATTCGAAGATTGTGGAAGAAATAGTATGGAAATAGTAATAGTACGTGCATTGAAAAAGCGACATTGTTCAGCATGTCATTGTCATGAAAACCTAACATTAGCCTATACACTACAACTTGTCATTAGCGTGACACAGCAGGCAGGCATACTTAGAGGAAATGCTATTTGGCAGGGGTGCATGAGTCCAGGGTTTAGAATACCAGACTGGAGCGCTGGAGCCCACCGTAATGTTTAAATTTTTGTCTTTGTTTTTGGCCAACATATTGTTGAGTGTGTTAAACACTTGTACAGTATAATTTGACTTACTTTTAAAATTGAATGACATAATGGACCAACTGTGAGGCCAAAGGGCCCCCAACACCCCGTCCTAAAGTCTTAATCCTAACCTGTCTGCTTTGTCCTTGTCCAGCTCCAGAGCCTGAGAAACCTGTCTCTTCTCCAGCTACCACCTCCTCCCAGCTATCCTTGACCGTCAACTCCACCACCACCCTGAGCAGCCTACTAGCAGCTCCTCTGCCAACAACCTCCAATCCTGCCATCCCGGTCATTAGCGTGGATTCCAGTCCAGCAACCAGTGTCAACACGCTGCCGTCAGCTTCCAACCCACTGCTAGAGGTTCTGAAGATGAAGAGCAACCTTTCAGCTAGCACATCAGCAGCCACCGCTGCAGGTAGTATTCTATTACTTTGGACTGAATGAGTCCTTAGGACGGGAAGTTGGGGGGGCGGATCTGTAACAAAGCAGAGTAAACAAAATGAAGCCTACCAAACCTTTGTACACAGCCAAAAAACTAGTTGAATTTCTTTCAATTTTAGGAAGCACAGACTTATCACAACCAAAAATGGCATCACCATTCCTAGACAATTCTGTAGGCAATATTGAAATAACCTTTATTTGAAAAAGGAATAAAAAGGTGGAGTGCGGTGTTTCACACTCATAGGTTGTTCTTGGGCGTCCTGTCCAGGTACATTAATGGCCGCCAAGTGTAATTCGACTCATTTAACTAATTGAAGGATTGAAATGCAGACTAGTATTTGCTGCAAACAAATTAAATCCTTTGCTTCGTGTAGCACCGTTTCACTATTCGCATGATCAAAATAACAAACCTGTACACACACACACCTTACTTTCACACACATACGCAAGATATCACTTTTTTACAGTTTTTATAGTTAAAGACTAAGGAAGGTTTTACTTGATAAAATTACTTTATAAAACCAAGATATGTGCTTCAGAAAGTTTATCTGGAACACCCCATATCCCATATGATGTGTAATAATCATCCATATGTTTGTCACTAACATCCATAATTCATCTCGTCTCTGTAGTGTCGGCAGTGACTACACCGAAAGAGCCAAATTGTTCAACACTGAAGCCTTCTTCTACCTTGGATGCCCCACAACTCCCTCCAGCCTCCCAGTCACAGCCCAGCTCCGCTGGTGTGGACCAGTCCTCTGCTTTTACCCAAGTCCTGGGCCAGGCCACCAAGGCTTCGAGTGCCATTGTGGCAGGAGCTGGTCTGTTTGGACTGGCCAGCAACCTCAGCACACCCACTGTTTCTTCAGCTTGCAACCCAGTGGCTGCAACAGTTCCCCCAGCCACCAGCACGGAGTTAGCTAGTAGCACCAACTCCCTGCCAGTATCTGGGTTCAAGCCTATCTTTGTGGCCACCACCACCTCCTCATCCACATCAGGACCAGAGAACAAACCTGCAGTCCCGACCTTCAAGCCCATCTTTGGAAGTACACCCAGCAGCACAGCGGGCACCAGTTTCGGTGCCCAACAACCTCCGTCTCTCACAACTACCAGCTCAGCCACTAAACCTTCTTCTACCAATACATCTTCAATATTTGGTGGATTACTGAGCAGCAGCACAGCTGCCCCATCACTTTTCACTGGCTTTGCCAACATCTCTGCTGGAATAACCTCATCCACCAGCACTACCACCACCACAGACCCTGCAGCCCAGCCTGCCAGCAAAACCCTGTTTGGAAACTGGCCCACCCCTTCCACAACAAGTACGAGCTCAACTTCAGCACCTGCCTCCACTACAGGAAGCACCTTTCAGTTTGGAGCTGCCACTTTCAGCGTTGCTGCTTCAGCTGCCCCCACTGCTGCCCCCACAACCTCCAGTAATGGCACTTTTACTTTTGGTACCACCATGCCTGCAAACACACAACAAGCAGGCACACAGTTAGCCGCTCCAGATACCACACAGAAAGTCTTCAGCTTTGGCCAGGCAGCCCCTAGTCAGAATTCAACCACCTTTGGTGGCTTTGCCATGGCCAATACAACCGTCACCACTACCACCACCCCAACCACCACTCAGTCTACGTTCACCTTTGTGAAGTCATCATTTGAAGCGCCAGCAGCCCAATCAGCTTTTGCTTCCCCAGCAACAACAATGAAACCGTTCACCTTTGGCGGAGCCTCACCTGCACCTGCACCTGCATTGGCCCCCGCCCCAGCTCCTTTCACATTTGGGACAGCTGCCGCCACCACGGCATCTAGCTTTGGGACCCCAGTTAAACCAGCATTTGGAGGCAGCTCAACTGGTTTTCCTTTTGGTACCACCACTGCTCCCTCAGCTGCCCCAAATTTCGGTGCAGCATCCCAGACTCAGAGTGCTTCCTCAAACACCTTCACATTTGGCAGTCCTGCAGCTCAGCAGGCACCCTCTGGCCCTGCTCAACCAGCTACTGGTGGATTTAACTTTAGTGCTACCATTTCAGGGAACCAGTTTGGAACACCAGTCGCCAATAACCCGGTGTCACAGATGGCAAGCTTCAACTTTGGTGCCGCTGCTACTGACAGGCCAGCTTTTGGTGAGGAAGAAACCAGACATGCTTTTGTTTGCTTGTTTGAATGTTAAACCCATCAACAACAGGCCTCTACCCTGAGATTTTTCTCAAAGAGGACTATAAATCCTGGGATGAAAAGTAATCTAGGAGTGCAAATCAAAATTTAGGACATATCCTCATGTAGCCATGTAGACCTAATATGGTAGTTGTATAGTAGCTGGGATAAGATACTGTAATTAGCAGGGGTTCCATGAGAGCATTTTTTAAATCAGAAAAGACCAATGGAAATGTCAGAATTTGTTAAAATGTCCTTAATATCCAGTGTTTTCATATTCTCTTGAAATTGAAAAGTTTATGATAAAAAAATTCTGCAGTAAATTGAGGTTAACGTATTTGTCAGCTAAGAAATGTAGGATTGGCATGATTGTTTTAGCTTTCTTACACAGCAGCCCCACAAAGGCTTTGGACTTGGAAATATGTTGTCTTCACTTTGCCACTTCCACAAGTAAGACGCTTGTAACGTGCAAATCTCCACTCTGGTTGTATCACCACTAGTTGACACATTACAGTACAAAATTG
Organism: Holocentrus rufus; assembly: GCA_900302615.1. Lineage (NCBI taxonomy): Eukaryota > Metazoa > Chordata > Actinopteri > Holocentriformes > Holocentridae > Holocentrus > Holocentrus rufus. The sequence continues at coordinate 35,770 of OMLF01050445.1, forward strand.
TTGCTTCAAACTAGGTCAGAAGCCATTGCTTACAGCCGTGTGTAACATCTTTGGATTTAATGTGGATGTGTTACTTGTTGACGTGATGCGCAATAGGTTTTAAGCTGCAGTGGGAAAAAAACAGAAAATCACTAGTATTAGCAAGCATAGCATTACAGTAGCTGACATTGACGTTAACATCTGGGGACGAGTTTCCAATCCTAGTTTGATAGCAAATGCATATCTTAAAATAGATTAAGTTGATAACATGTAACGCATCCACCCTGTGGTCTTTCCAATGTCACGATAACATCTCTAATGGAGGAATAATTTTCACCATAGACAAAAAAAGAAACTGTGCACGCCCTGGAAGCCCCAAACATTTTGGTGGTCTTTATCATGCATTTTTTCTAACATGGGCAAGTTGTGGTGTTGCCTTTTGTTATCATGTTAGAATATTAGCCTTGTTTCTAAGATGGATTCAATTCAATCATTTATGTCTAGTACAAACTACATTACATTTTGAAAATGTTCTCAAATCAGTCACATAAAAACTCATGTAGATGACATGCATCATTTATCACTTATAGAATACATGGAAGTGAATGAAAGGAGCTCTATTCACTCCTGATGCATTTAGCCTAAAGATCCATTCAAAACAAGGAATTCGTTTAGAACTAACACATTGCCAGCAAGGGTGTGTTTGGTGCTAAAACTCCTCAAAAAGGTTCATGTGTTCCTGGGACAGTTCCTGCAGAGGACATGGGGTAATAGATCACCAAGATGGCCTAATAGATTAATATAAGCCAGTTATCTGCACATGTGAATATGTCATCCAGTCTTTTCCCACTCCTCTTGTTGATGAGTCTTATAAGAGGCTACAGAGCTTGATGTGTTTTGTGGTAGTAAACATAATACAATTTTTGTATTAAAATATGACTTTTTTTGCATGACCATTTTAGTTAAACAAGTAAAAAGTGAATAATATTATACCTCCATTTAAGACATGCACATTTAGTGGGACATTTTTATGCAGTTACACAAGTTCTTGTAGCCAAAAAGAGTTTTTTTGCCTTGTGAAAGTAACTACACCACTGCTGTTTTTATGTGCAAGGCAGACTTGTGACCACTTTTACACCTTTTTACACATTTACATCCTAGTTATACTGAATGGATTGCAAATTAAATATAAAGGTGCAGGAGTAGATATGCATGTAGAAAACAAAACTAATATGGTTCATTTGACATTTCAGTCATCGTTTAGTGCCTCCCACAGGACAATAGTCTTGTTGTCAAGCTTGGACGGTTACATACATTTTTTTTCTTGGTTGGACTGATATTTTAATGGAAAATGAAGTGTGAGGCTTAGGCTACCTATTGATTATTTCCTGAGAACTTGGTTTGGTCTATTTTTGTTTCTGCCTTATTGTCATTAGTGAGTTCAGTAAGTGTTTTGAGTCTTTTAGTCTAATTGTACATGTTACTTTGTCTTCAGGGACATCTACCCCTACCTTTGGTCAAAGTGCTCCTGCTGGTCCAATTCCCTTTGGAAGCCCTGCGACGCCTGCCCAAAGCTTCAACACTGCCATGCCCGCTCATTTTGGTAAGTCATTAAGAGTAAAGGAATACAGTGGCAGGGTTCCAACGCTTTAGACTAGTTCTTCAGAAACATCATAAAAAAATAGGGAAAAATCAAACACGTCACAAAATGGTGAGAACTCTTTTTTGTTGTTTTGACTTCATTTAGAACATCTTGCAAGACATAAGACATTTGACGTGCCTCCTGAAAACTAAAACAGCGCAGATAGATGTCATGATTTGTCCCCTGTTGATTGGCTGACCAGCCTTCGAGTGTCTTGGATGCACTTAATTATGATTTGATACACTCTGAATTCTCTACAAAGGTGCAAGCAGACTAGATAAAATAAATAATGTCCATTCTCCATTTTTTTTAATTCTTTGATGAGAAGTCATACCACAACAGGGTGGTGAATGCTGAGTTGTCTGTGTGTTGCTGCTGTATCTCACAAAAAAAAAAAAAAACTGGTGATGGTTCTGTCTGTCTGAAAAATGAATGGAAATCCAATGGAGCTGGACCTGTTAGAACAATGGAATCTTGCGGACTTCTACAGTCACTTCAAAGCCAGTTTTCCCTTGAAAGTTTTGTCCACTGGCACTCTATTTCTGAATGTTTGATAATGAATATATTCCACTTCTATACTTATGAAAAAACAATGCTGTAGACAAAGAACAACTTAGTCTCAGTTGCACACAAGACCTCGGTGAATTACTACATATATAAATGCTGCTGTTGTTACTGAGATTATTCAAGTGAACTCAGTGAAACATTAGGATGCCGTATCCCACATATGGAATTATACCTATGCTGGATTGCTTCAGCTTCAAATGATCAAATTCTGAAGATGTTTAATTTTTTTCTAATGATGTCAAGTTTGTAAGTTTTTAAACAGAAGCAAGCACATACATTTTTCTCAGAATTCAGCTTTTCCCAGTTCATCTAATGCATTTGTACTTGTAAGTTTAATACAGCTATATTTCTTTCTCAAAACAGGTGCTAGTACGTTCAAATCAAAATCAAAAAACCCTTGCTTGACTCAAGTATTAAAGGGATACTCGTTTTGGGAAAAATACCCTTTAACTGACTTACCCAGAATGAGACTAGATGTTCGATACCATTTTCTCTTCTGTACGTCCACTGGTTCGACTCCGATGGTTAGCATTTTGTGTTAGCTTAGCATAAATACTTGAAGTCTACAAGAGTCATTAGCCTAGCTTTGAAGTGAAGCTCAGAATATGTCTGATTTAAACACGTCTGAAAACACAGATTTAAGTGGTTCAGCAGTTAGTTACTACCATCCAACTTCTCCTAAAACGACTCGTTTTTTTGTTTTTGTTTTTTAATTCCAAAATGATTTTTGTTTTGTTTTTTTAATTCTAAGATGTGTATTTCAGATACATTGTGTAAATAAAACAGCTTCAGAGTTGCTGTAAGGTTTATTTTTTCACTATGATGGAGCTAGGCTAATGACTCCTGTAGACTTTAAGCCTTTTTGCTAAGCTAACACGAAATGCTACCTATAGGAACCGAACCAGTGGATGTATAGAGTTGAAAATGGTATTGAACATCTTGTCTCAGTTTGGGTAAGTCGGAAAAATGGTATTTTGCCCAAAACGTTGGAGTATTCCTTTAACAATTGAGTCAAGCGAAGCATTGAGGGCAGATGGAGATGATTGCAGCAAAAATCAGGTTCTAGTCAGGCTCATGTGTTCAAGATACTGCCGAAAATGAAATTTACAAAAATTAGTCCTTGTGGATGAATTTGTGAATGTGCTTAGAATTAGGACTTTCATCTGTGTCCCTTATACTGACACTGTGTCTTTTGTAACCAGGGTCTTCAGCAACTCCCTCCTTCTCCATCGGGGCTGGATCCAAGCCATCGGGGGCCCGCCAGAGGCTGCAGGCCCGGAGGCAACATACCAGGAAGAAATAACTTGCTGTAAAGTTGAGCATAGCCTCCAGATGACTTAGTTTTGTTATGATTGCTGCTATGGCTAATCTTTCTAGCATAGTTGTCAGTTCTGTCTCCAACAATCCCCAACTAGGCCCACTGTCAAGCTTGCAGAGGACTGAACTGATGCCAATCAGCTAAATTAATTCTTTTTTTGCAGCTGGCAACGTGACGCATCAAGGGAATGTAGGAGCAAGACGATGGATACTGGGGACAGGGGAGAAAAAAACAGGCAAACACATATCCAAGCAAATCAACATCTTTTCCTTTTACAAGCAGAAAGTTGAGTTAGGCAGACACGGAGGCCTAACTGTGGCTGAACCTTTTTTTCTTTTGGTGTGTGTGTAAGGGGGGGTTGTATGGTACCAAATGTCTCAAGTCTGAGAAGACCTACTCAGCTCAGACCTCTAGAGCTTAATGCACAATTAACTGAGATAGGGACACATCTGCAAGCTACACATCACTGTAGTGAAAATGTACAGTTGTTTTGCTTTTTAAATGACAGTTTTTTCATTTTTAAGGATTGTTTTTTTGGACCCCTGTAAATGAATGATGTGTGTCTGCACTTAACGAGCAAAATAGTAAATGTGTTTGATTAAGTGCTTACTATAGCTAGTTCAGGCCCTTGTATATTTGTTTCATATGCTTTGCTGTTATAAGCATTCCCAGAGTCCTTCAGCAGGTGTTCTTTTTTTGAATGCGATACTGTGATGATTGCCAACGATGTAATGTAAAAGGTCAGTCTACTATTTGAATGATTCCTCTAGATGTGCTGACAAACCAAAGTCAATTCTCATACTTCAAACCTGTGAAATAGTCTCCTGTCCTATAACCATATTCAAATCCTGGCATGTTTGTTTGTACCAGACTACCTCTCTCTGCTCCCAAGCGCCAAATCTGTATGACTCCATGGAAAATGATCAAATCTGACCATATAAATGCAAAATTAGTTTCCTGTCAATATGCTCCTGAAAGTAGTAATGATAGAGATGTACATAAAGAAATGTTTCATAAGAATCTGGACAGCGATGCATCGTTGTTGGTTTTTTTTTTTTTTGGTTTGTTTTGTTTTTCCTGGTTCTGAAATATCACCATGGTAATGAAATTATCCACAGTCACATCATTGTATTTTCAGTAAATGCAAGCTGCCAACTTGGGAAAACCTACTTACCTCCGCCTCCTAGTGGTGATTATGAGTAGGATGCGAGAATTTTTTGCGGGCCCTGATTCTTCCAACTTACAGTCATGTATTGTGGAAGTGTAGAAGCAAACTCTGCAGAGCACCCACTGATGTCAGCAGCTACATAATAAAACTCAAAATGACCAGCTATATTCTCAATAGTCCATTCAGATCTATTCAGGAAAAGTGAGCAATATCTACTGCAGTTCATTTATGGCTGATTTTAAGTTAATAAATAAATTATTTAGGATGTAGCTGTTTCAGTGGACCCAAACAAGATGTAGCACAGAGATATCTGCTTCTTCTGATGGGATGTGCCGAATACAGATCAGCTCCAGCTGAATGAAAATTAATGTATTAGATGACAGCCTTTTTCACGTTGTCATCATATAGCAGTGTCAGACCTATGTGGGAATATATTCAGTTAATTTTTCATGTGTAGTGAGAAATCGCCTGCAGTCCTGAAGTATCACCAGACTAGCTATGTTCATTTTCCAACAGAATTGTGTTTGAGTGTGCTTTAGCTGTGACTGTTTGGCACTAATTTACCCCAGGTAGAAATGGAGAGGATGGATTATAAATCTAGGCTGAATGATATTGATTCTAGCTTGGTATGACTACTTTTCCCCCTATGCTTATTTTCTTGTTGAGTTTATTGGAGAATGTTATCAACTGACAGCAATCTCAAGCTGTATTCATGGTAGAGTTTTCAGAGAAACAGCAGTTTGAATTGGAAGGTGATGAGTCTGGCGTGACAGGAATACTCAACGTTTTGGGCAAAAAAAACTTTTTCTGACCCAGAGTTAGACGTTCCCCTGAAATGAGAGTTGTTTTAAGAGAAGTTAGATGGTAAGGACTATAACTGCTGAACACATATTTTTCCATCTGTGTTCAGCGGTTACATATAACTTCTCCTAAAATGACTGGACATACAGAGGTTGTCTCAGTCTGGGTAAGTCGGAAAAAGGGAAATTTGCCCAAAACACTGGAGCATTCCTTTAATTGGTCATATACATTAAGCAGTCGTCCATTCAGAGTTTTTGACTTCATAGTATTTTCCAGTTTAACCTCACTGCCATTTTACATACCAGGCAGTAAGGTAAGGAAGCAAACAGAGTCACCTTCCAAATCCTCACCATGCGATCACACTGGGCATTGTGTATTTCTGCAGTCTTTGAAATAAAAAGTTGTGAACCAGTGAAGAACGGCAGTAAATCAACTTGTTCATTTTTCGTTTGCCAGGTGAAGCTGTTCACAAAACAAAATCTAATTGATAGGGAGGAAAGTAAGCACCCAAATCTGTTCATTTGTGGTGACATGCTCCTTGACCGTCCATACATCAGCCAAGTTTAGCTGTTCAGCTCTATAGCAAATGAATGGACTTCTGCTGACTACAAGATTGTGTTGCTTACACTGTGAATGTTCTGTAGTTTGTTTCCAGAATGTGTATGATCAGTTCCAAAGGTACAGTTTCATAGCCTGCATGGTGTTAACCAGACCTTATCTCATATCTCATCTGAGATGAGGTGACTAGGCTAAAAGTTTCAGAACTGCCTTGAAATTTTTTAATTGACTAATCATAGTGATATGAGGACCTCTGCCAGTCAATTGTCTTCTATCCCTGATGTGTTGCCAATTCAAATGCATTTCTTATTGCTCCAGTCATACAACTTTTGATTTTCAGGAGTACCACACAAATCAAATTTAGGCTGGGGTAGATAGATATGGAGTATAAAGATGAAGTGGATACTGGGATGTACCAAGTTGAATGAAAATCAAACTCAAGTATGTGCTGTCACTGATGTCTTAAGTTGTATTTATCAGAAATAGGAACTTGATACATAAAAAACATCCTGCGCCCACTCCGTGCACCTTCTTGTTATGTTTCCTGCCCAGTGGAAGTTCACAGTGACAGGCTAGAAATTGTGCAGATTTTGTCACCACTGGAACAAAATGGACCACCAGTAAGTGAAGTCACAGTGGGCTCTCAAAGTAACTTTTTAAATTGCAGCCTTTCCTTCACGTCTGTGTATAAAAAGCACAGTCTAGGCCTTCTTCATGTAATCCTTGATTGGGGATTTAAACAATTCTGAAGACTTTTTTGTATCTTTCTTTTTTTTCTCCTTTTTTGTGGTGTAACAAATTAGACTTGATTCTTGAATTGTATGTGCATACTTGAACAGTGCTTGCTTCATAAATTAAATGTTGGATTTTAACTCAGGACTGAAGGGAACTGAAGAAGAAATTGTCCTCTTTAATGACAAATCCTGTGTGTTTAGCTCAGTGACTGAGTGACTTTCCGATCCAGTTTGGTTGTGGGAAAACTCAGTTTTTGCCAGAGAAGCCAGTTAAGAATTCCACTCTCCCCAACTACAGTGATGGAATAAAAGTCTCAAAGTTTCCCTTTGAAGAGCTCACATTTAATAGTTATGAGTGCTCAAGGACTCTGCAATGAGAATGCAGTTTTTATTTTTATAGTGAGAAACTTGTTTGGCCCTACCGAGTTTTGTGTGTATATATGTGAGAATTGTGGAAGTGCTTTTTGACAAAGATAATGAATGTGACCCCATTATGCTGGTGCACTGACATTTTCTTTAGTATCTCTGATCTTTTCATTTGCATAGCATTACTCCATGTTATTGTCAAGAGCACTTCAGCTCTTCAGGAAATGTTAGTTTGCTAGACCTCATTTATTTTTCACCATTAGTCATCTCTTGATATTCCATTTCCCAGTCTGTTTTGTCCATTGAGCCCAAAACATTACTTGATTAAAAGTTTTGAGTGGCAACTGAAAAACTCTCCCTGTTTTTTAGTCTTACCTCACTAAGGAGAGGTACAAAGAAGTAAGTAAGGTTTTATTTATAGAGCACTTAAAAAAAAAACATGCGGTTACAAAGGGTTTCACACATACACAAGAAATACAAAACTAATAACAAGCAAAACAGAAGACGGGGTTGGAGGACCTCTGGAAAGGCTTGTCTAGAGAGGTGGGTTCTCAGAAGTCTTTTAAAGCAGTCCAAAGGGTCAGCAAATCTAATAAACTGGGGTAGATTGTTCCACAGGGTTGGAGCTATCGCTGCAAAGACCCTGTCACCTTTAGTTATGCAGGTGGAGCCGGGAAATAGCGAATTGCAATAGTCTAGCCAGGAAAATATGAAGGTGTGATTTAAAAATTCTAGATTGTTAGGAGACAGAATACAGGATTTTTGCAAAGCTGAAGAAAACAGGACTGAACGAGCTTTATAACATGGTGGTCAAAAGTCATAATGGTCAAAGATGGTGCCCAGATTCTTGGCAGAGGGCGTGATATTCAAATGAAGTGGACCAATAAATTGATCAACTGCAGCACTGAACTTTTCAGGTCCAATTAAAAAAACTTTCAGGTGGAAGAAATTAGACAACATTCAGTCTTTGGTGGCAGCTAAACAATCGTGAAGGGAGGACACTTTATTTAGGTGATTAGGTTTGGCTGAGAAGTAGATCTGTGTATCACTGGCGTAGCAGTGACTTGATATATCTTGAAAGCAGCCGTTAAATCCAGGAGAATAAGGATGCTGTATTCACCCTTGTTGGCGCGCATAAGAACGCATTTGATTGGTTACTCTCAGTAAAGCAGTCTCAGTTTTGCTTTTGACGAAAAACCAGATTGAAATTTATCAAACATTTTCTGTCCCTCAACCAACTCCAGGAGTTGGTCAACATCATTTTTTTCAAGGGATTTTGGATAAGATTGTGTAACTGGGCTGGGTCGACAGATAGTCTCTTAAGGAGTGTGTGCTTCTTTATAATTTTTAAAATGTCCCGAAATGTGCAATCGATCATTTTTTTGTATTATTAGTAGTATAGTATTATTATAGTATTATTTTTTCCAATTTTGTAAGAAAAAAATGAAATAAAATTGAAAAGTTGCTCTGCCAAAGCTGCCATCGAAACTCATGGTATTTAAATTATCTGTAGTTTGAAGCATCAAGATCTTCATGCTTTTTCAAAAGATTTAAAAAGATCCTTCTTAGCTGGGTCATTCTCAGCACCTCTTGGTTTACAATGAGGCTATTCTATGATGGATGATCCTTTCACAGAAGATCTTGTAGGTGGCATCAAAAGTTGGCTCATTTCTGAAAAGGAAACACATTAAAAATGGAGAAATATTATTTTCACAGTGGCTTTTATTTTAAATGTACCATAAGCAGTAGTAAATTGAATCAAAAGCAATTAACCAGGCAAAAGATTTTTTTATCCTTCATAAAGAAAATACATCTGGTTGCAAGTGGTTGATGCAATACCTTTTGCCTTGCAATAGATTATTTCTAGTTTCTTCTTTTTCATGCACCACTACACATTTTTTATCATATTGAGTTACTCTGCCAAGAGTTGTGCTGTCAAGACTGTCTCTACAGACAAAGAAACAATATACAGACTATGTAGATGGTCTGTGCTTTACTTTTGAAATGTGCAATAATGTGAAGAAATCTTTAACAGGACTATCTTAGGACTTGTGGTATTGCACCTCCAGGGACACACAATCTTTGTCTCGAATATGCACAAGAATGCTGATGTCTTCCTTCATCTCAGCTGATTTCAGCAACTGGCCTTTAAATAAAAAAAAAGGATAATTAAATGAATTTGTAAATAAAAACCATGACTGGATCTATAGTTATCATTTGTACAAATTATATTCCATCTTAGTCTTCCACACATTATTAATGTTTTAGAGTCTACTAGATGTTATATGTGTATGTAGTTGTAGCTGCATGCAGAAGAATTCTTATCTGACTCTGACTGCACAGTAAATATTAAATATATTATATAATTGTAATTGAAAATTAGCCATATGAAACTGGATTAAAGGTAAAAATAGAATAGAAGATGTATAGCAGGCAAGTGGCCGAAAACAGAACACCTAAGGAGGGTGTAATAAGCATAGAACTTGAATGGATTCAAGTTCAATTTACGTATTAATTAAAGAATAGTGAATGCGGACATTGTAAGTTAATATCACCGCGAGATGGCAGTAACGCAAGTCCGAGGATGCCAGCTACCGTAAAAACCACAATGAAGATGAAGAAGAACAAATTGCTTTGAACGCAAGCGTAGTAGGCGCTTGGTACAACGGTTAGCAGTCAGCAGGGCAAAGTACGTGGCAGACAGTGATCAACATGGAGGTAGCTGCTCTGGTTGCTTTGTCTCTGTTATTGGGAGCACTGGTTATTCTGGTGGCCGTAGCAGTGGGCAGACAGAAGGGTGAACGAAGGGAAGATAGAGAACAGACAACAGACTCGGCCGGTAAGACACACATCAGCTGAGCTAATGTTACTCCGGCTAGCTTGCTACTTCTTTGACTTTCTATGGGGAAGGCAAATGCTGCCTCGGAGCAGCATATATACATGTAATATAGCAGCAAAATAAATTTAGTATATTTTGAATAAGACTCTCTTAGATAATGACAGTTCATTTAGCAAGTGTCATTTAACCTGACGACTTTTAGCCCCTCTTGTAGTCACCATGTGGTCGGTGGGACATTATTCAATTTAGCAACTCACTATGCAAATGATAGGTTTCGTACATTTTGAACTTGACGCGCCTCTTGAGTTAAAGAACTCCGTAAACTCAAAACCATTATTTTCAAATCGGGTTTTTATTTAGGGTGCATACACCAAATGTTTCACAGTCTTCATTGAGTCCAAATTCCTACGATACAATCACGGTAGAAAGGCATCAAGTGTTGGTCGAAGCACCCACTCACTGGCGAGCTGCTTAGGGACCGTCGTAGAAGTGCAACAGAGGGAAGTTCAACTTCAGCTGACCTCCATGTTTCTCGTCGTAGAAGTCTAGAAACAGTTCTCATAAGTTGTAGCGGTTGTAGTTAAATTCTCCAGGCTACCGTAGTCTTATGGTAATGATGTCATTGTTGTGTGACACCGAGAATAACGGGCAAAACATGGCTGCGTCCCGCATGTCTGTCATACTGCTCATCTCCCCTCCTCGCTAACTACCACTTCTCTCCTACCAATGAACGTACAAAGATAGTATAAAGATATAGACCTATTACTATTGTCATTTCCTTCTTTATACGCTCCTTGTCTCCTACCGGGAAGTGACGTCGGGAAAGGAGGAAGTGTAGTGAGAAAAGGAAGCCAAAGTGAACAGAACCTGGAGTTTTTTCCTTACATCGTCATCATTACAGATGAAGTGGCTCTCTCACAAACGTCAATCCATTAACCAATTACAAAGCCCTACAATGGCTGGCATTCAAAGTGCAAGTTATAAGGTGCTATAATAAAAACGATGTTTTACACAATACAACACAAATGTATTTTGTTATGCATTTTATTAGTTTATTAGGGCTATACTGATGTAAGGTACTTGTGAGAAGCTAAATCAATAATATTTTCTTTTGGAGTAATGGTAGGTTGTTTTGGCAAGGGTTTTAGAAAGAGCTTCGTAGAGAAAACAAGGTGGTCTACATCCCAAAAGTGTTTGCCCTCTAATTGAATATTAAAAGTACAGTGTCTTAAAAACCTACAGGGGCTGGGCATTATAATGATACAAGACACTTGAATAAATCAAAATAAAAATCAGTATTTTAAAAGTAAATAAAATAAATACCCACTGTCCTGTAAGGAAAGAGCTCAATCTTGTCCAGTCATTTCCCAAGTATATGGCTTATGACAGCTGGCACTCAATTGACTTTGAACTGACCTAGGTGTCAGCTGATAAGAATTGGGTGTGGAATTAACAAAACAAATCCTTCCTGAAAAGATACTCTTCAGTTTGCTTGCTCAGAGGTTCCTGCAAGGAGAGTCTGAAGCTACTTCATTCGACTACAGTACAGACATGTTGACATCAAATAGGGCAAACACAGGTTTTACTAATGATGTTAATGAAGCTTCTGTTCCAGGGTCTGTGAGTCTACATGGATGAAGCTGTTTAAGATCTTTAAAAA
>OMLF01050445.1:47421-63447 GCA_900302615.1 Holocentrus rufus
GACAGCAATGTAGGGTAGTGAAAATATTCTAAATATAACGTACACCTTCACTGATATTGATTTTTATGGGTGAGCATTTTTTAGGTGGCTAAATTATATTTGGTTGCTGCTCGTCAGTAGTTCTGTGTTTTGTCTTGTAGGTGAAGACAGTGTTACAAAGGTCCCTGCTTCCAAGAAACAAAAGGTGGAAAAGCAGCGAACCCGAAAGGATAAACCTCAGCAGCACAGTTTCAGCCACCCGCTGTTGGCAGCTGCATTGAAGGTAAACTGAGATCGTGACTTCATACATACTGTAGAGTATATACCATTTTTTTTATTAGGGCTGTACAAAAAAATCAGTACAGCTGAGAATCGCAATATTTTTTTTCCTCTGATACTGTATTGATACTACAACTCCTCATATCACGATACATTAAACGGGTTTAAAATGTCCTTAAACCAAACCTAATTGCTATTTAACCTTAAATTTTGTATCCTGTCCAATTTGCTTTTTTTTTTTAGCACACGTGTTTCTGCTTTAAGCCTGTTTTTGTATCTGTGCATGTATTTCCAGAGCCACAGTGGAAATGTGACATGCCTGGATTTCAGTAGTAATGGAAAATACCTGGTGTCTTGTGCCGATGACCGCACTGTGCGGATCTGGAGCACCAAGGACTTCCTGGGCCGAGAACACAAGTGTCTGAGGGCCAACGTAGAGCTGGACCACGCCACACTGGTCCGCTTCAGCCCTGACTCCAGGTCTCTCTCTCTCTCTTTTTCTGTCACTCTCTCAATTTATGCAATATGAAGTGAGATCTGCTCTTACAGCTGTAGAGGAGTGTTTCTTAGCTGATTATGTATAAAGAACCAAAATTGCTATAGCTCTTAAAAAGGAGCAATTTGCCCAAAAATGCAAATCCTGTTCACACAACCACCACATACATGTCTACGGAAGCCCTGCAAGGCAAGGTGGGAAAAAAGGGTTTTTATAGGCAATATCGGACTAAACCAAAGATGTTTTTTGTTTTATCTGTAGGAGATAGTAAGTCCTACATAGGCACTTGTGTGTGTGTGTAAACCATAATGGAACCATGAGATCTCTCCATTTAAGTTTTCTGTGTGAATCTAGTCTTTCAAGCCAGATTATCTCTTCCATAATCTTCGAATGCTCCATAGATAAGTCTGTAATTCAGCCCTTTAAAATTTGAGGAGAGGAAGCTGTCATCTTCCACCGGGAAAAACTCATTGAAAAACTCGTTCATACTGGAAGAGTATTCAACCAATCACGACACAGTGTTCACGAAAATGTACTTCCCCTTGGAGCAACTGAGACAACTAGCTAACATGGATGATAGGCTGACAGAACCGGTGAAAGAAGACACTGAAAGACGTAAAAGATGTCTCCATGGCAAGGAGGAACTTTGCTTGTCACGGAATGAATTTTGCAAGAGAGCTGAAAGAGCTGAATGGAAAATATATTTTCAAATTTTCTGCTCAGCAGCCAGCAGGCTAGCTAGGCAGGCTTTGACTGATTTGGTTTCCAGTAGGAGTTATTTATGTGTCTGCACAGGGGAGTGGAAGTGAGGAAATGACCAGATATCCGCCATATTTTGCTACTCATTTTTAGAGCTTTCGAAGTACAGACTGTTGAAGCATTTGGAAACTGCAGAAGCCAACATGTCTGGCTTGAGAGTAATGTGTAGTTGCTCAGCCAATGACTGTGTGCTGTGTCCGCTAGACTGTAGAGTCACATGCACTACAAAAATGAGGCAGCAGATTTTAAAGAGTTAATTTTCAAAACATAAATCTGTTTGTATTACTGTTATCATTGTACTGTTATTGTGAGTCATGTCTCTTTTTCCAGGTGTTATCAATCAATCAGTCACTATTGGGCTAATGCACAGGAGATGTTGACTTCTGTGACAACAGATTTAGAGTCAGAAAATACCCTACATTATGTTAAGTACTAAATGTGGTGTACTCTAATAAAGTGGAGCTGCGAGTAAGGTTATGTAGGCTGTACGCGGAGATAAATACTAACCGTATACATCAGGGTTGCAAAGTACTCAGTACTGGCCTGGAGATGTTACTTTTTGCGATAGAAAGTCACAGAAAATCACTCACCCACGTCAGTTGTTTATCCAGTCGCATTTTTAATGTTGACAGTTTTAGTTTTAGTCATCTTCTCAATCATACCAATGTGTGATTTGGTGGTTTAAATGGCTAAAGGAATACTCCCAACATTTTGGGCAAAATGCCCTTTTTCCAACTTACCCAGACTGTGACAAGATGTAAGATACCATTTTCACCTCTGTACATTCACTTCCTATGGGTAGCATTTCATGTTAGCTTAGCATAAAGATTTGAAGTCTGTTGGAGTGGACTACAACTGCTGCAGTTATAGTTCCTAGGCTAATGACTCCTGTAGACTTCAAGTCTTTATGCTAAGCTAACACAAAGCTACCCATAGGAACCTAACCACTGGACATACAGAGGTAAAATGGTATCAATCATCTTGTCTCAGTCTGGGTAAGTCAGGTATAGGGTGTTTTGCCCAAAACATTGGAGTATTCCTAAAATCGGGGCACATGGGTGGCACAGAAGCACCTGCCACAGAGAACCGGGTTCGATTCCTGTCCGTGGTGCCTGTGGCTTGCTGGCTCTTTGTGTCCCAACAAGTGCAATTGGCCATGTTCGCACATGGGAAGCTGGTGAGGGAGCTTGGCTTATGGATGTTATGCTCTCCCGGTAAATCACCTTGTATTACAGGGGTATTACATTGTTGCTGACTGCTGCGTGTGCTGTGTTGATAGGAGGTGTGTTGGTCAGAGGTGGGTAGACTGGTGTTGACTATGGACTGTGTAAAGTATGGATGTCTATTAACAACTGTCTAAAGTGAACCAGCAAAGTGGCAAAGTCTGTCTTGAGTGCTAATAGGCTAATGTCAGTGCAGGTTAAGCATCGGTTTGGGAGGTTACTTAGAAGTACATTCATACTAATTGGCAAGATACTTTGACCATGACCCAGACGAGGTCCCTGTGTTGTCTTACAGTGGTTGGACAAAGATAGGAAAGGTGCTGTTTTTATATGTTTTTTCTGGTTTCAAAGTAGTAGCCTCTTGATATTTCGCATACACTTGACTGGCATGCCAGTGATAAAACCAAACACTTTAAGCAGATGTACTTTGATGCAGACAAATGCCCTTTTGGATTACACTGCAGCCGTTTTGCCAGTCATAGCGTTCTCGCTCAATGTTGGACCGATTCCAAAAATGTTTGCCCCTAGTAATTATTTAGACTCAGAAATATGGGAAAATAGGGCCCACATTTAAAAATACTGGAATTATCCTTTAAATTACCATTACTACTTACATTTCCAAAAGAAATGTACCATAGAGTTTTTGCACTATGTACTGCACAGCAATTTAAGCTAAGAAATCCAAAGTTGTTTTATTGCTTTCCAACTTTAACAACTACCCTGGCTGCAGGCATAGGCTGCAGTGGCTTCAGGCAAATTTATACATCTTCCTCTGCTGACAATAAACTAGCTTTAGATTGCCTAACTATTCTGGGAGTACTGCAGTGCAAAGTTGAACCACATCGCATGAAAACCCCCACTGGAGTCAGTGTTGCTGATTTCTTAGGGCGTATTCACACCTGTCTGTTTGTTCCAGAACAGGGAGCCTTTTCTCCAAAGATCGGTTCGTTTGGTCATATGTGAACGCAGCAATCGCACTTGGTAGCAGAATAAATCAAGCGCCCTGAGATCGCATAGAAGGGGTGGTCTCAGCTCACTTCCATTCGACAACTGTAGCGGTTCGTTTGCAGTGAGAACATAACCGACACAGCAACCGACACAACTGACTCATAACTGTGGTTCGTCCTCCAGTAGAGGGACGCAGTGATGCACCCAGCTGCCAACCGTCAACCAAAACAAACGAAACAGTAGAAGAAGAAGAAGAAATCCTTCCGGGATTTCTGACCAATACGAGAACAGCTGGTCCGCACATGGCGTTTATTTACAACTTTGTACCACTACAGACTGTTGCCTTGTGAACACAAACGACCCAAATGAAATATGGAACAATTGTATCCATTTAGCCTCTGAATTGGAACAAATCAAACGAGCCACAGGTGTGAATACAGCCTTAGTGTTAGCATTACACTACTCCAAAGTCTAAATGCTACTGTTGACAAATCATCAATTTATATTGTATTATTTAGCTCTCTAAAACAAACCTTAACCTTAAATTACTGAGTCATGAAAAGACATTGACCCAGAGATTCAATAAAGTAGCAGAAAACATCTGGGAATGTTGCTTCTGGCCACTCAGTGGGATCATTTGCTCAAGATGACAGATTTTTTTAACCCTTCAGTTATGGTATCGGCATAATTCGTCCCTCAAGCCAGACAATCTTCAAATGCTTCATATAGAAGTCGGTCATTCAGCCCATTAAAATTTGAGGAGAGGAACCTGTCATCTTCCACCGGAAAAATTCTTCATACTGAAGTAGTATTTGACCAATCACGACAACGTTCACAAAAATGTATTCCCCTTGGAAACAACCAAGACATTCAGATAGCATGGATGATATGCCTATGAAACCGGTGAAAGAAGACACCAAAAGACAGAGACGCTTGTCACAGAATTAATTTTGCAAAGTTATGAAAATCAGTGATATAGTTTTCACTGGCCATTTCTGCTCAGCAGCTAGCTAGTCATCCTTTGACTAGCACTTCTGGAATACAGACTGTAAGGTGGAAGTATTTGGAAAATGCAAGAGCCAACACATGGCTTGAGAGAATACAGCGTAGTTAATTTTTGTATCAGCAAGCGAGCAAAGTGTGACAGTTTGCTTGTGTATGGTGAATGAAACGTTACTTCTATCAGTGAGCTACTACACAGACGTCTGTAGAGTTGTACAGTGTAGAACGGTATTGTTTTTCCCCACACTTAGCCAAGCCCACAACCTATGATGCTTTGCCAACTGCATCTATAGCAAGCGTTTTCTTTAATATGCACAGGACACAGTAATAACAGGTATAACCAGAGGAGGATTCTACATTTGTGTGATAAACTTAAATTTTATTGGTTTAAAAAATTATCATCATTTGGGTACATTCACATGTAAAGTTTACCATTGCACCACCTTCTTCACTGACTCTTAACATTGTCAATATAGGGCCTTCATTACCTGGCTGGCCAATGGAGATACCATTCGAATCTTCAAAATGATCAAGAAGGAGGACGGCTCTTTTACCTTCAAAGCTGCCCCTGAGGACTTCCCAAAGAAAAACAAGGCCAGCATCCTCAACATTGGCATTGCAGAGACAGGTATACAGCTGGGATCATAGAAAGCCAACAAAATACGTTAGAAGACAGAAATTTTCCTGAAAATGTATCTTTACTAATATGCCAGTTGGAGTAATCCCAAAATTTCAAGATACCCCTACCAGAGGTAGAACAAAACACGTTTTTTTAGTATCCTTATGGTCTCCCGTAAATGAAACAGATTCTTGTATAAAAATATTTTACTGCAAAAGTGGAGTAATTGGTCCATGTTTTGATGTACCCCATGAACAAAAAAAAAAGGTGCTTAACGCAGCCAATCCGTATGGGACAACCTAGACATAAACTTGTCTAGATTCATATCAGAAGTCCACAGAGCTCTTAAATTTGCTATACTGGTAGTTGTGATGTACATCTACACACAAAATGAAGGAGATGTGAATAGGTTGAAGTATGTTGCATGTATAGACCCATAAACACAGGCTTAAAGTCAGCGGAGACAGAAAAAAATGAGGATTTATCAACAATGTACTCCTTTACATTTTAATAGCTCTTCCATAGTTTGTGCTAGAATTATGATTGGTAGATAGGTGGTAGATAGGTGATTGGTAGATAGGTGTGACTGTGCTGAATCTGGCAATGCCACTTGTATATCTTTAGCATTCATAATCATTGAAAACCAGTATAAAATATGCTGGTATCCAAATCATCTCCAAGTCTGTGACATTCATTACTGTTGGGAAAAGTATATGCAAAACCGTTAAGCCATTTGTGCTAAAAACTTGACATCAACACATTGATAATATGATATAATGCCATCATGAACTACCATGGATACTTGTTTTTGTTTATTTAATGAAAAATAAGTATTATCTGTATGTGCCCTATCACACCTGTCTGTTTGTTCCAGAACAGGGAGCCTTTTCTCCAAAGATCGGTTCATTTGGACATATGTGAACGCAGCAATCGCACTTGGTAGCGGAATAAAACAAGCGGCCCGAGATCACCTAGAAGGGGTGGTCTCAGCTCACTTCCATTCGACAACTGTAGTGGTTCGTTTGCAGTGAGAATATAACCAACACAGCAACCGACACAACTGACTCATAACTGTGGTTCGTCCTCCAATAGAGGGGCGCAGTGATGCACCCGGCTGCCAACCGTCAACCAAAACAAACAAAACAGTAGAAGAAGAAGAAGAAATCCTTCCGGGATTTCTGACCAATGAGAGAACAGCTGGTCCGCACGTGGCGTTTATTTACAACTTTGTACCACTACAGACTGTTGCCTTGTGAACACAAACGACCCAAATGAAATGTGGAACAAAGCAAACAAGCCACAGGTGTGAATACAACCTAATATAGCAGCGGTCCCCAACCTTTTTTTGCACTGCGGACTGCCTTTATTTTCACGGACCGGCCTTCAAAGTGTGGCGGATAATTACAGCAAAAATAAAATGACACAACCGGCACAAAAACAAATGTTACATGCATGAAAAATACAACTCACCGTAATGCATTTTCCCCTTTGCAAATAAGCTCTTCAAAGACGTTTGATTTTTACTCATTTTCGCTAGTTTGCGGGCTTATTTTTAAGGTAACGTATCACGTGACCGAGACAGGCGTGTCAAGAGGCACAGACGGATGTAAAACATCTTTCAGACTCTAATAATCAATACAATGGAAATGATATAAATTATTTATTCTTTCTCTGCGGCCCGATAACAAATGACACGCGGACCGGTACCGGGCCGCGGGCCGGTGGTTGGGGACCACTGTAATATAGGACCTACAGCATAGGTCTTTTGTGGTAGGATTTTCACTTTTTAAATAATATAGTAAGACTAAGTAAATTACAGCAATGAAAGTAAGAATAGATTAAGTTCTCACTAGCAAATAAAAAGAAAAAACAGCAATAATTGCTATTCTGCGCCATGTTTGAGAGCTAGGCTGCTGCAAAAAACGCTTCCTTCATATCTGAATCATTTCAGCACACAGTCTACTGGAAACCCCTATATGGCCCCTATATGAAACCCAGCAATGTTGTTTCCTTTGAATTTTTATAATTAAAATGTCAGCTGTAATCTTGGCAGATGAGATTAAGCTTGGTTGCTAAGAGTTGCATGTTGGGCAATTTGAGTAAGTAGCATAATGAGCAAATTATTCGGAGAAAAAATTCTATTTCACTCGCAAAGTTCATCTAAGAGCCTGAGTCCATGTTTGTGATGTCCAGAAATCCATCTATTACCATGGTGCAGTCACACAACATTTCTGCATTAGCATAATTTGCATGAATTATGTAAAAATGTAGGTAAAAATCAGGAAATGGCTACAAGTGTTTCATATGAACTTTTGTGATGGCCCAGTGGATGAAATTCAACTTGGTCACTAAGTCACATGTTGAGCAATTTGCATCATTAGCAAAATTGCTTATTATCGGGTAAAATAAAGAAGAAAGTGAATGTTGTCACAGACTTCTCACAGTAAGTTTACTTTAATGGTAATGTACTGCATTGTGCATTTAAAATATAGAAACACCTTAAAGGTTTTGCATATGCTTTTCCCAACAGTAACAAATGGCACAGACTTGGAGATGATTTGGACACCAGCATATTTTCTACTGTTTATCAGTGATTGAGTGTTAAAGTTATACAAGTGGTACTGTGCAAAGTTTCATGCATTTTTGTTCACAGGAAGTCAGATTTGTTAAAGCAGAATTTCATTCTGTGACTTTATAACCTCTAAACACATTTTATTTTGGCTACAGTTTACAAATTTTCAAAGAGGCCGAAAATTTTATTGTTTTATGTGTTTGCTGGAGAAACTGAATTTCCTGGGTACAGGAGCCGTTGTTATGAAATATCCAGATAACCAGAATGCCATGCTCTATACTTCTTCTTCAACTCCATGCTGTTCATCTATGAAATATAAAACATCTTTTTTTAAAATGGGAGGTAATGCACTTGTGTCTCCTCAGTCGCTCTAGACAGAGCAACCTAGCAGCACCCATTCTGTGTCCGCTGACCACAGCAACACAGCGTGACAGTTATTCAATCATTAAGCTCGGGAAAGCTAGTCAGTCTAAACAGGTAGATGATTTGGTTGACGTACTCGTGTCAGGATTAGCTGTATTTTATCTTCTGGGGACCACAGTAACATTTCCAACATCGTTCTGTGTACATGGACATCAACATAACTCTGCTCTGTCAGACCAGGAGCTGTCCACCATACCATTCATGACAACACAGATAATTCATCTCTATAGACGTAGCTGGGCACTTTTGACATAACGTACCAACAGCTGCTGTCTGCTGTCTCTTCACCTGAGTCGACTAGCTAAGATAATGCCTCCTGTTCTCTGCATCACTGTTCTTTGATAGAGAGATGCCTGCTACCTTGCCCGATTTCTTCTGTATATTCAGGATCAAACAAATAACCCTAAATGTCCTATCAAACATGAAGTTAGTTAATGTTGTCCTCATCAAGCTCTTGAAACTCTGGTGTAACAATTTCTCTTGCAGCCTCCTGGCTTTCATTGTTTAGCTAGAGAGAAGTGGCATGGTGCCATGTCTGCTGAACCAGCCTCAATACCCTCTGTTTGTTGTAGTGCTACCAAAAACAGTGATAATGCTGTTTATAAGCAGCTAGTCTGTTCATGACATAGCACTGTGTACATAGCGCTAGTTTTAAGGGATCATTGGTTGTTGGTTTAGGGTGAACTTTCACTTTAAGAAGAATAAAAAGAATTCTAACAAAAACAATAGATTACCGGCCCTTATAAATGAGGATCTCACAGAATGTCAGTACAGAGTCCCTGAAATTAAAATCTTTGAGAACTCCTGTCCCACAATGAGTGGAAGTTGCTAGCCTAGCTAGTATCAAGCCCACTCTCCTCAGCCCAGATTCACAGTGCCCCTCCGGGCGTGGTTTTACCAAAATTCTGAATTCTGTTTCTTTTTCTTGTTAGCTTTTTTTTTTTTTTTGTCATTGAATGTTGTATGCATCTTGAATTAATTGCATGTTCATACATGCGTTCATACATTATTTCACACTGCATGGTACAGGTTCCTGTGACACTAGAGCTGGTGGTCATCAGCATAGTAATTTTGTTTGGTTCAGCCATGCGGTCCCCATCTTTGACTAATACCATGCTCATGTTGTAATTGCAGTTAAACATTGGAATTTGTAATAGTTTGTGATGCCAAGTCACAATTCATGACGCCAGTTCAGCACTTCCATCAGTTATGATGCCGGGTGTTTTCAGAATTGTTTGGGTTTCAAATGGCTTACTGTGTTTACATGCACTTCAGTTAGCGGGTTATTTACCAAGTACAGGCAGTTATCTGATTTCTCAAATGCCGTGTAAAAGGGAAAGCCAGTTTCCATAATTGGGGGGGGGGGAGGATTAAAAAACATCGAGTCGTTGAACCTGGATTTCTGCTGGAGAAATGGGTTATTTGGCCCTATGAACCCTTACTCAGATCTCTGATTGTTTGCTGAAACTGACCCAATACACACAATGAACACACACTGTACCACACTCAGCAGTGGTAACAGTCTGGGGAAAGTTGTGGATGGGGTCAATACCCAATTATTGGGGTGCACATGTATGCTGGAGTTTTTTGAGTAATCAGCATAAGGTGTTACCAGATTTCCTTCCATAACCCGGTTACTCACAGGAATCTGGTTTCTTGTGTGCATGTAAATGTACTGATAGTGTATCCCTAGACAAAAGTAACTTGTAGTACAATGGAATGATCCTTGCTTTTCTTTCTGCAGGCAAGTTCATCATGAGTGCCTCCACTGACACCAGTATTCACATCTGGGACCTGAAAGGAGAGGTACTGGCCTCTATCAACACTAACCAGATAACCAATTCTTATGCTGCCATCTCCCCCTGTGGCAGGTCAGTCTCACTCCTTCAACACTGAAAATCTTCTTCTTGAAAGATAAAATAGGGAGTGATTTACATTCATGTTAAAGTCTTGTGAAAAGAAATCATGTCTAGTTAAGGCATCATCAAATGACCACTTAGTGGTGAATTCAGCAGAAGAGGGACATATGTGCTATTTATCAACTTTTACCCAATATACAAGCCCACAATGATTTTTTTCTAAATTGTCAAAATGTTCCCATCACCCAAACAAATGGAAACCCACCATAAGCTTTGTTTTTTTTATATTTTCTGTGTCATCTCCATGATGATTCATCTCCTCCTGTTCTGTTGTAACTCCAAGGACATTTTTACTTCAATAAATCTCAACCTTTGTGTCACACATCAGAGGTCAAAACTGTGAACTTATCAGTTCTGATTACTTGTAAACACTTCTAGGTCCTGTGTGAAATATTGCCAGTGAGGTTTGAGTCAATTTCAGTTGCCTTTTTCCTTGTTAAAATATAATTAATGAGACACTTCTTCTTCCCAAAACAGAGAGAGGACATGAAATTGGTTGAAGTCTGAGTTGTTGTTTTCTGTGCTCAGGTTTGTTGCGTCCTGTGGGTTCACCCCTGATGTGAAGGTGTGGGAAGTTTGTTTTGGGAAGGGAGGCGAGTTTAAAGAGGTGGCACGAGCCTTTGACCTGAAGGGCCACTCAGCAGGGGTTCATTCCTTCGCCTTTTCCAATGACTCGCACAGGTAACATGTTCATAACATTGTTGTGATGTTTATATATATATGTTTATATGTGTGTATATATATGTATGTATGTGTATATATCCAATGAAACAATTATCTGTTCTCAACTTTAGAAACCACTGCCTAAAATAAAACCAGGCTTTTCTAAAGAAACTGCTTTTTGTGGACCTTATATCTGCTCCCTCTTGACTTCAACCTATGTTGGTGCTGTACTGGTATAATAGCCTTGAAGATGCCTTCACTTGGCAACAAAAATTGAAAATGTTAAAGTCAATAAAAATGGCCCGTGGTTCCAACCTACATGTTGTTGATAGTATGTACTATGCAGTATAATACTTATGATTCTTTTCTTTCTTTATTTATTTTTTTCTTATCCCAGAATGGTCACTGTGTCCAAAGATGGTACATGGAAGCTTTGGAACACAAATGTGGAGTACAAGAAGCAGCAGGATCCCTACCTGCTGCATACAGTCCCCTGTCAGTCATCTGAAGGTAGCCGGGTGGCCTTGTCTCCTGATGGCCGGGTCGTGGCCATCAGCAGCGGCTGCAGCGTGGCCATGTACGACGCGTCCAGCGGGCACCTGGAGGAGGAGCTGCATGGGATCCACAGCGAGGAAATCACAGACCTCAGATTCGACATCAATGGACGCTTCCTGGTGTCCAGTGGCGACAGGGCTATCAGAGTGTTTCACAACGCACCAGGCTACCGGGCAGCCATCAGGGATATGCAGGACATGTTGAAGAGAGCCCAAAATGAGGCCATGAAGCAGAGACTGCAGCAGCAGATCAAAGAGGCTCAGAGTGCCCTGGACACTGTGTTGGAAGCTCCTGAGGACTGAGGCATCAAACTCAAGACACCAAGCCCATGTTCTGATCTTGATTCTGTCACACTTAGACTTAATGTCTGCAACCATCTTTTGCAACTTGAATCTTTCTCCCTCTGCCTTCATTTCACTAAATGGTTTGCATTTGACTCTTGTCTAGAAATGATGGAATTTGCATGCCGTTTTAATAAAAAACATGTTTTTATGGAAAGGTGCTGTTTCAATTTGATACATTTTTATTTGTATTTAATCTCCTATAATCCATAACATCTGATCGATTTTGTAGTCATTTTCCATTTTATTGTCTAACTGGCATTTGGCAGCTCCAGTGTAGCAACTTCAGTTAAATTTGTTTTCTTTATTTGGGCAGGCTGAAACATGATACAGTAAAATATTACAGCAATACAGTATTTTTCTACATGATCACATCCCTAATATAAGCCCTGCTTCCCCACTCATTCTCTGACACACTGTTGACCTCGCTCCATGCATCCAGCCACTAGTTCCTTGCCTCACATTCTCAGTGGTGCCTACATTATTTTTTTTGCTTGCATCATCCCGTGCCTCTGTTTGCCTGTCCTCTCTTGCTTACTAGCATCAGTATGCTAAATGCTATTACTGTTCAACTGCTTGTACCATATACAAGTCACCTGTCTGTAGAAGAACTGACCATCACTCTGCAAACCACACTTAACCTGCCACCTGCTGCATATGCTCATCTGCCTCACGAGTTGCAAACTTGCCTTATCCATCTTTAATACTGCTTCAGATATGAGTTCCTCTCCTGATCAATGGCCTCCTGACTTCTTTATTGGACCACAATGTTGATTAACTAAATTTCTAACTGTGAACAGTGTCTATTTAAGTTTTTTTAACACAATTTTGTCCGTTCATCCTTAAATCAAAACAAATAAAAGATTTATTTTTCTTCTGCTTAAAGGACCATACCAGTGATTTTGAGTGTTTGGCCCATTTAGGTGCAACTGACCCACATTTTACATTGCAACAAAGCATTTTGTAAATTATACAGGCGTACTAAAGGTTTGACAACAAAATATCCCTTGATTTTAAAATTGTAATTTTTGGTTGAAACACCTGCCTTGTAATGTTCCATTTCTGTGACCAACACAGTCATTGCCATTCATAAACCACAGAATTGATAATTTGCTGTGTAAAACAAACTTCTCCCCAGGGACTATTTTCCAGGGGACAGACTGTTTACAACAGCAAATTGGCAGCGTAACTGGGCACACCTGGTTTGTTGCTGATCTTGAGCTTGTTGCTGTACATATTAGAGGGAATAAGTGTCAAGGATTAAAAAAAAACATACTAATAATTATATTGGTAAACAGCAACAGCGGGTGTTGTTGTCAATGTCTTGTCCTACTTTTCTTATATTAATTATTCCTCTTCAAGCCCTTGCACTCACACACTCGGGCATTTTGTCAAGATTACGCAGGCGAGTAAGCTGAAAACTTTATTAACACCTTGTCTGTATGGCCTTGTTCAGACTGGCAGCCCAGACATGTTTTTGTCCAGATTGTATCCAGATTGATTTAACAAATCTGGACAGCAACATTAAAGGAATACTCAACATTTGGGGTAAAATGACCTTTTTCCAGCTTTCCCAAACAGACAAGATGTTTGATACCATTTTCACCTCTACGTCCACTGGTTCAATTCTTACGGGTAGCATTTTGTGTTAGCTTGGCATAAAGACTTGAAGTCTACAGGAGTTATTAGCCTAGCTCTGTCAAAGTAAAAAAAAAAAATACCTACAGCAACTCCAAAGCTGTCTTATTTACACAATGCTTCATGTATTTGAAATACACATGAGGGTCGTTTTAGGAGAAGTTAGATAGTAGGAGCTATAACTGTCATTTGATTCACTCACAATGCGACACACCAGGACGTCATATCCAGGGTGACGGAAATGCATCAGAGCGGCATCCATGGTACAAGTGGAGCAGTATGGAGGACATCAACACTGAGAACAACACTCTGTGGACAGAAACATGCAGAAACAAACATGCAGAAATTGTCTGCAGGCACGTTGGGGGGATGCCTCTGTACAGGCAAAGCTAGAAGGAATGTACTATAACAAGACAGTTCATCATGAGATATTTCATGGCATGGGATAAAGACGGCTGTGTAGGTTGTGGTTGCACTGCCAAAGAAACATAAAACCCTGAGCACTATATACAGGGAAATGAAAGGTGGCAACAACAAAAATGTCTGAACAAATCTTATATCTATGTCTTATATATGATTAAATGTTTTCAATAAAGTTTTGAGTAAAAAAAAAGTTAAAGTTTGGGTGTAAAACTCGTGTTATGTAGGAAAGCAAGGAATTTTCTTGTCATAATAATGCACATTATGTACATAACATTTCGCCTTAGAGAGCGTGACAGACAGCAGCAAGAGTGACAGAGAGTCTAGCAAGCAAATGAGTTTGTATTGCTAACATGAAATGTGCGTATTTGAGTGGGTCAGAAAAATAGGAGTGTATGTAGTTTATATAGAGAAGCAAAGATTTTAATTTGTTTCCGATTCTAAATTGAATAAACGATTCTTCCAACAGATGAGCCACAAATCTCAATTCAGCAGCCCTGCCAGCTTTAGAGAGAGCAAGGTACAAATGAACGTTTGAGTGTTGTTGAGATATTGTTGTGAGATTGTGTTTGTGAAACCTCTTGATCTTTGAATTTTCTTGTCAGAAACAGACTTGAAAAAACTAGATAAGACATACATAATTATATTATAATAATTATAATACACTTAGATCATGACCATTTTACACTTTAAGAGATTGACTATTTCATAGTATTTTTAAGAGACTGTACATTTGAATAAAAGACTATGAGTCTTCAGTCTACTTCAGTGGATAGGGTTTTTAGTACAGCAGTTTATTCAGACCTTGTGTTGCAGCTTGTACGAAGGCATGTACCCTTCAGTCTATTATTTTTAATTTAACTACTTTACTCTCAGTTGAAAGAGGCCAGTGTCTTTGCAAATGGCAGTTCCATTCCACAATAAAGAAAGGAGGTATGTTCATATGTTGCCAGTGATGGCTATGATAATCACAAAGACAAAGGGCAGCCTATAAATGGAGGTTAGGGGGGCCCAAACCATTCTTTGTCTGGGGCCCCCAAATCACTAAAACCACCACTGTACAAAATGATGATCGTAACGTTTACAAATCAGTGGGATCTTATTGCAAATAAATTATTTCTTTCTGTGCTGATTCGCTGATCACTATCGACTAATTAATTTCATATACTCTCATGTAAATTTTTGAAGAAGAAGAAACGAATAGTAGGCCTATTTGTGAGGGAAACATAGCAATATTTATCGACACTTCCTACCTCTAGTGATGTAAAACCAACCTAGCCATTAATATATGCACAGCCTTGTTTGTTTATTTATTTATTTTGTTTACTTATCCCCCTGGGTTTTTATTGCACAGTTTTTTCTCATCGCTGCTGTTTTTTTCTCTCTATTGCTATTTGCTCT
This sequence comes from Holocentrus rufus, assembly GCA_900302615.1. Taxonomy (NCBI): domain Eukaryota; kingdom Metazoa; phylum Chordata; class Actinopteri; order Holocentriformes; family Holocentridae; genus Holocentrus; species Holocentrus rufus. The sequence continues at coordinate 62,659 of OMLF01050445.1, forward strand.
ATGTAATAGCCTACATTTGCGTGGTTGCTCGGGTGTCGCCAGGCAGTTGGTAAAGTGTTCTTGGTGGTTGCTAGGCTGTTGCTAGGCTGTTGCTATGGTGTTCTGGGTGCTTGCTATGGTGCTGCAAAGCAGTTGCTATGGAGTTGTCGGTGGTTGCTAGGGTGTCACCAGGTGGTTGCTATGGTGTTGTAGTTGGTTGCTAAGGTGGTGCTAGGCGGTTGCTGTGGTGTTCTGCTTGGTTGCTAAAGTGGCGCTAAGCAGTTGCTAGGGTGTTCTGGTTGGTTGCTATGGTGTTGCTAGGCGGTTACTATGGAGTTGTGGATGGTTGCTCGGCTGTTGCTAGGCAGTTGCTAGGGTGTTCTGAATAGTTGCTAGGCTATTGCTAGGCGGTTGCTAGGATTCTCCGTGGTTTCTAGGGTGTGCTAGGCAGTTTCTATGGTGTTCTGGGTGTTTGCTAGGGTGTTGCTGAGCAGTTGCCATGGTGCTGTGGATGGTTGCTTGGCGGTTACTATGCAATTGCTTGGGTGCTCTGGGACATTGCCAGGGTGCTACATAGGTGCTGCACAGGGTCCCAGCCCAGGGTTCATGTGTCCCTAACGTCCCTGCTAATATGACCAGTAGATCACACCCATCGGCTAAAGAAAACTATCTTCAGAATCGGAAGATATACTAAGGTATACGAACCCCCCCACCAGCATCACCCATCTCCTCCACCTCCATCCCACCTCCACCCATCCTTGCTGCTGCTGCGGCTTCGCGACTGGTCATCACCCCTGACTCCGTCCGTCG
>OMLF01050448.1:0-10602 GCA_900302615.1 Holocentrus rufus
GAAGTCACTTCACATACCTTCACAACTGCAGTCAGCATCAGACGGACAGATGCATAATAAACATCCACGGGAGCTGTGAAGCCTCTTCTCAACTCCGCTATTTCCTAGTGGAAAACGTCAGGACATTCATAACTAGGCGCTTGAAATGAAAAGAAAGAAACGATCCCTTGCCTGGAAATCCAGAGAGGAAAGCGGCGGCGGGGACCCAAACGGTGTGTATCCAGAAGTAAAGCATGATGTCCTTTAATCAGCTCCAAAAGCTCAGCGCTCTTCCAGACGAAGCTCGGTCTCCAGCGGGAATTTCTACAAGAGAAAGCGCTGGAAATGAAGAAATCCCACTCTGCTCTCTCCGTGAAGCTCCGGACGATGCTGCTGAACACAAGAGCTGGACTCTCTGTCACTGCTCCAGTCTGCCATCTGGCTGCTTTCAGCCGAGACATTAGCGCCCCCTGTCGCTGCTACAAACACCACAAAGCGAGCTGCAGGACTCGAATCCAACGAGTTTCATTCAGCAAACACAAACTGGAGGCTTTTACTGAACAAGAAATCTGTTTTGATGAATTAAAGATAAGCTCTGAGTTGCTTTTTTTCTCCTGTTATTTCTGCGTTTTCAGCTTGAAGAGATGACAGAAGAGAGGTGTGCTGAATAGACCTTTTTCACAGCAGCCAGGTGTTGCTAATGACATTAATTCAGGTTCTGTGCCTAAATAGAACAGAACCTTCATGTGATTAGTAACACCCGTGTTTACCCGTGGTTTCATGTCAAAATGCCTGCTGTGAAGGTCTGCATGCCCTGTGAAATATCAGGATAGCCATCAATACCCTACATAGAATATGGAATATATATGACTTACAGATATATCCTCAGGCGGGCTATAATATAAAACCCTTGGCCAGTAGTTGTATTATTTATTGGCCAAATTATGTATGTAGAAAGATCCGGGATCAAGCTGCTGGGTGTAGACTGTCTCGACCATATCTGCTTTATCTACAGACAAATGTGCGGATTGAAACTTACTTCACTGCTCCCCTATTACAGTCAGTTTTTATTCCACCTGCTCAGTAATAAAGCATTCATCAAGTCACCCAATGCATCCCTTTATCAGCCATTAACTGTGTAAATATATTTCACACAAACCTTAACAGGTTTATAGAGTTGGGGGCACCATTATATTGTTTTACTAAGTTTTTACCCCAGACAGATATGTACTGGGTTTTAACAGTTTGGGAACAGGTATTAGTATCTGCCAATACAGTTTCAATGTTACTTGAGGGCTGAAAGTGGAAAAAGCAGCATGTGTAAAAGATTTTCACACTGCATGCAGGCAAAGCCATGCCTTTTTTTGTCATCAACTGTACCGAATAACGAATGTGACGCATCAATCATTTTATCCCCTGTGACATGTAATTAAAATATGATGAATAAATGTTTGAATGACACAGTGATCTTCTCAGTATGTAGTCCTTACACAGGATTTATAGGACTTACTGTGCCTGGCATGCAGAGTAACTGGATCTGCTGTAGTTCAAAGTGAAAAGAGAGTTGAGTTGGTTTCTCTGGAGAAAGCCAGTTATCTGTGTGCACTGAAGTGTGCTGTTTTTTCCCCCTGAAATCCTGGCAGCAGATTTATTACAGTTAGTTACAGTAAGAAGCTATTGCTTTACTTTTTTTATTATTCTCTCTGGTTTCATGTTTGATGAAACCAGTAGAGAGTCTGTGCTGTGTTTGCAGCACTTGGGTTGAAAATGAGCAATGCAAGTTCAGTCAGAAACTCTAGCTGGCTTCAGCTAACACCAGCGCGCCTTTACAAGTGAACCAGTCATCATACACACTCATTAATGTCAAGCCTTTTAAATGTTACACACTCGCTCTCTGCAGCCTGCCGTCCATGCTGCCGCTCCTGCTGCTGTTATGCTGTCAGGAGGGTTTTTGTTAACCCAACCCTCTCCTACTCCTGCTTCGATCTGCTTTTTGTTCTGTATGGCGGTTATGTTATATAGAACAGTGTGTGTGTGTGTGTGTGTGTGTGTGTGTGTGTCAGTGTGGGAGACTTGTTCACCAAAGAAGGAATTCTTTAAAGAGCAGCTGAACAAAATGCTGTTGGAGAAATATATTTTAAGTCATACTCACTAAAATAGGCTCAAGTCAGTGGTCTTCAATCCTGGCCCTTGTGACTCAGCGCTCAGCTGCTTTTCATTCTAGCCATCTAATCAGGGACTGACACCTGGGACACCACCTGAATGCGATTAACCACAATTAATTAAGTCCCTGTTAGAACAGAAAACCAGCAGCAATCTTGGTCCTGAGGAAGCCAATTAAAAACCACTGGCTCAAGTGGAAGTGAATTGGTCGGCACAATCCGTCCACCCTGTAAGAGGTGTTAAACCTTGTGCCATGAAGGGCCAAGAGACCAACCAAAGACTACAGCAGCGCTGATTAAATCCTCGTGTCTGGTTAAAGGTGTGGTAATCAGCATCTGTAGTCTTTTGTTGCAGCGAAAACCTGCAGTCTCTCAGGCCTCCATGCTATGCGATTTGCTCCAAGTTCTCCAGAAATTGAGTCTGACCCAGGATCACCAGTCTCAGTCTACTCTCTTCAGTTGTAGTGCATGGTCTAAGGGTGAGCATTCAAAAAAAAACGGCCCACAATTCTCTGTAAGAAAATAGAAAATGGTAGTTCATGCCTCACTGACAACAATGTCAGGAAAATAATTTGAATAGAGGTCACTGAGTGTTTTCGACCAACTGTGAAGTCTTGGATTGCAGACAGAGAGATTGTGAGCCAAAGATACAGCAGAGGGAACAAAGACAGAGGAGAAATTCAGGGAAAAGCCATTTCCTTCCATCAAACAAACAGATTCTTCCCATCTGCACAACTCAAGTTTAAACGTCGTGTCATTGGATAACAGTCATGAAAAAATAGAGTCTAGCAGATGGATTAGCAAACCATTCCTCCCGTTCACAATGACAGCTATAGCTCAGTAAATATACATCACAACACTGCCAGGGATAAAGGTTTGAATGCCGCACTCAATGTATTGTGAGGCACTTTGGCAAACCATAACATTTTCCTTTTTTTATGAATTTTATTATTTTGCATATTCACATTCACTCTGAGCCAGTCTGAAACATTAGACAACATATCATCCATGTCATTACTGACATTTTGGCTTCAAAAGAATGAATACATGAATACATCAGGTTTGAAGGGGAAAAGGAGGCCTGTTGGCCATCTAATATATATCCACTAAACAATGTTGAATACCTGCTTCATTGCATTTACATCATTTATAGTAACTCTTCCATGTATATAGATTAAAAAAAATGTTCCATGGCAAAAGAAGACAGTAATAGACATGCTGGGATCTGGCAATATCTGATAAGAAAAAACAATCTACATTCAGAAATGCATTATTTTTTCCAGTGACGAGTGATCGGTAATCTATGTGTAAAAGAAGCCAAGTACAGTCAAAGATGTGGGAAGTGTGAGGCTGAGCTGCTGTCTCCAAACTCGTCAATATTAAAGCAGAAACTGTCAAACCGAGAATCCGGTCTGTCTCAGGCAGGATGATGAAACATCTTTGTAGGAGAGAGCACAAATCTCTTAACTCTCTGTGTGAGTGTTTCCAGAGGAATATTATAAGTGACACACTGTAAATAACTGAACGATTAACACAGCAGAATGATATAATGCATTCCCAGTAGCGTGATGTAAAGTATAGCGTTGTAAATCAGCTTGTAAATATTAAAGCTCTGCAGAGAGAGTGAATTATACAGACCAATAAAGGCTTTGTCACTCACCTGAGGAAAAAAACACACATTTATAGCTCAGTCAGCCAACTAGCAAGTAAAGTTTATAGAAATCATGCACGTATAAATACAATCCTTGTTTGGCATCTACATATGAATTACAATTTGCTCCAAACCTGCATGTGTTGCTAACAAATTTTACTGCCCAGCACGGACAGACAGTTATTGCTGTGTAAACATTGGCAGATTTCCCTGTAAACCATTAACTGTGTTAACTGTTTCAACTGGACACATTGCTGATGTTGTAAGTGTAAGTGAGGACAGTTCACTCAGAAGTCAGCTGCCTCAGCCCAGTCCCTCTCTTGTATTCAGCTACATGGTTCAAGGAGGGGCAATGACATCTTGTAGTCAATGTTCATACATGGTCCTATGATGCTGGCTGACCCAGTAGTGGGTATCAATTGCGTGGTAGAGACTCTCTTCTCTGTCCTCCTTGGAGACAACAGAGATGTCCTGCATCCGCCGCAGTTCCTGAATTTCCCAGGAGAGGGCATCTATCTCCTCTTCTGAGGACATGAAGGCTCCTGTCATCCTGTCCCATAGAGGAGGGATGCAGAGAACCTGGAGAGAAGCATCTTGTTCAGCCATTCCGTCAAAACACAGCTTTTCCGCTAATCCTGATAAAACTGAGTCAGGGTTTGTACACTGTGGCACGAAAACCAGAAAGCTGTGACGAGAATGCTGAACTGCCCAAAAAAGGAAGTTTAGCCCACGGAGGGCCATGACAAAAAGGGCCAAGCTGTCGGTAAGGTCTGTGAATGTATCACCACTGCCATCGGCCATTTAGACACAGCAAGAGGCTGGCGGTACTCAGTTATATCCATTGCCGCCTGGTTGGCAATAGCGGACGAAGCGGGACATAGCAAGGAGTCTCCCCATTCACTCTGCACACTGTCCTCTCATACGTCCACACATCATCTGGTGGAGACAGTCATAGTGACGGGGGGCGGTGGGAGCTTGGCCAGCAGCCGCCAGCTCCACTGAGCCGTCATGTGGAGAGTGCCTGCTGTCTGAGAGGCAAAGCGTCAAGCTATCGCCTCCATCCCTTTAGAGTGAGAGAGGGGATTCCTTTTCACCTCTCATACGTCACAGCATCTCATGTGGAGATACAAATTATAGCATTCACGTGAATGTGAATGGAGGTGTGGGGGGGGTGGCTGCTCTTACCTCCATTACCAAGACAGAAACAAGAGTGGCAGATAAGAGCCTATAACCAGCAGGTCCCAGCGGTCCAAACTCTACATCATGTGAGGCAGATGTAAAACACACAGCCATGTGTGAACTGTGTGATAGCATGCCACATTGCAAATGTGCTGTTTCGACACTTAGTGTAAGACACATAGGGTGCATGGAGAAGGAGATCGCTCTTTTTTGGAAGATGTAGGGTGTTTTATTGGCTTTAGCACAAGAAACACACATGAACATCATAACCAGTGGAGGCAGGGAGGAAGGGGACAACAACATTGCAGAAAACACACAGTGGGGTATGAGGGAGAGGTGGTCTGGTCTGGGCTAGCCGGCACACCAGAGACAAAGTGGATAGCTAGGTCGTGTTCTAGCCTTCATCTTCAGAGGTGCTGGCCAGGATGCCAGGACACACTCCCAGATATCATCCAGAGACATGAAGGCTGGTTTTGCCATTGTTGAAAGCCCCATGCATCAGCCAGAGGAGTGGGTGACAAGAGCTACAAGCCGGTCCTCTCTGTGGCGAGCTTCATCACCACAGAGAGGATTCATCGCCTGGTGGGGCGCCAGAGGTGTGAGAAGCTGATCCAGACTCAGAGGAAAGCGTGTTTTCATCTGTGGTCAGCGGTGGCATTTCCTCATCCTTCACCTGCATGAAGGGGACTGCCGGTGGTGGGGTGGAGGATGGTTGACCTGGGCGGCAGAACGGGGTTCTGGGGAGCCGCTGTCAGCTTCCACCTCACCAATGTTGCTTGCTTGTTGTTGTGGTAGAGAGACACTGTCTTCGGCCAGCATCTCAGTGAAGGCAGAGCTCTGCAGCGGAGGCATGCCAGCAGGTAGGTGATGTCACAGGGAGAGAGACACAGAGAGTGAGGGTCCGCCGGAGTGATGATGCCAGGGCAGGAGGGACAGTAGTGCATCAGACGAGTGTGCACATCCTTATATAGGAGCTGTGCTGATAGTGAGAGAGTAGCCTCGGCCTGCTTGGCTGAATATGAGCATACAAATTGTCAGTGAGTTGAGATGAGGATACGATAGGACGTGGGAACAAGCCCATAGAGAGCTGTTAGAGGGCGGAGCCTGCGTGAAATAGAACATATATTCACTTTAAAATGAGCCGGTACACTGACTGTATTCAAGCAACATCATTAGAGACAAACACATTCAAGGGACAGACCAAACAGGTCTATCCCAGTTGGGAGGTGCTTCAGCCTAATATGACAATCATTGTACTGCTGCTTTATTTTCTTTTCATTATTCTCCTCAGTTCTGTTTTCCTTTAAATTTCTCTCTGTGGAGCCTCAAGTCATAAGACCTTATGGCAAAGATAGACTGTTTGAAAAGTTAATTTACATTCTCCACCTGTTTCCTTCACACTGCTCATTTCTAATTTAGGCTCAGAGGAGAAGAAGACTGTTTTCATTATAATGTGCCAGCAGCAACACAAAGGGAGTAACAAAGCAGAGGTTAGATGGAATTCAATCAAATGCTGAAAAATAAATATTGCTGCGGAGATGTGAGCTTGCTGATTTCCAAAGACAAGTGAAGTCATGTTTCATGTTGGAGTTAAAACTGTAAAGCCCATTGGTCAGAAGGATGAAATGTAAATGATTTCTGCCTTGGCATACACACAGTATGCTGGAATACATTATTCATAACACTACCATTTGCTATCAGATCTGTGTGAGCGTATGTGCCGTGTTAGATAATGTTCATATTTATCTTTACACATGCAGGGCAGTTCAAAGCCCAGAAACAGAATTATATTGTCAGTCTTCTCTCTGAGCACCTCAATATACCACTGTAACACAATCACACACTCACTTTTTCCATCTAAGACAGTCTATTTCTATTCCCTTTAACAGTTTGTGACAGATATATACACAGTGTCAAAACCATAAAATTATTCAGGTAAAGACTGCGCAGAACACAGTTTATATCACCTGATGCAAGACTTGTGGTGAATCATTGTGAATTGTACTGAGTCAGAGACTCATGGCTGTAGGTGAACCTGCACTCTATATGTGTAAGTCATTCTAATTACATTCCCTTGTTAAGGAGAAGATTTTACACAGTTCATTTCACTCATGACTACAACTGAACACAAGTTTAAAGTTCCTGACCTGTAAGTGTCTTGATTCATAATTAATTTCCAGCCCACAGGGCTTCTGTCCTCCAACAAAGCTTTGGATGTCAGAGTAAAAATCTTGTGTTGTAGGCTTTGCTGCTGTACTTGACTGTGAGCGCAGCAGCTCTGGGACTCTTGCGGTCTCTGAGAAGAGAATATGACAACCTCAGGCTTGGTGGTGTTGGGTTTTTGAAATAGGAATACAAAAACATGTTGGCATATTTTACTGTATTGTAGATTTGGGCTGTGGGTTATGGCAGTGATGTCACTGGATTGTATTGAAAACCTTTGATGATAATAGAGATTGACTTTGAGAGCAGTACATGTAGGGAAAAGTAATGCATCATTACCCAGGATGCATTGAGACCCGGGGGCATGCTGGGATCCAAAGGAATGAATTACTTTCTACTGGATCACACTTCGGTCCAAGAGTAAAGACAGCGAGAGAAAAGTGGGGAGAATGTCATAGGCATGAAAAGGGGGGCAAAAGACAGAAGACAATTCAAAACACCAAAGTTGAAGAAAATGAAGCAACAGAGGAAATGATACATAGAGAGCAGCAAAATCAGAGATTTAGGGAAGAGATCTTTACTAGTCTCCATCTAGACCTCGATGACTCTGGACTCAGTCTCTCTTCCACTGGAGACGCTCAGGACTGATTCTTCTTCCCTGAATCGACTTGATGAACGATCCCAAGACAAGGCTGTTCCTCCACTCCGCTCCGGGCATCTCATCTATTTATCACCCACTGGACCACAGAGCTACCACTGACTGCCATCACTCAGTTGTGGAGGAGTTGCCAATGACCTCTGGTCAAAGAGCCTCAACTGATCTTTTGTTTAAGTCTGGTAAATAATGTTTTTCTGAACTGAAGTCTGAACTCTGGAGGGAAAAAGATTCCAACAATAGATTCAGTCTTTTTTGTCAAGAAAAAACATCTTCACAAAGCTAACCCAAGGCTGAGGATTTTTATATGGTCATTTTTATGGCTGGAATTTAACTATAATTTCAAAATTTCTAGCGGACTCCACTTTTATACTGACACATGGCCTTGCTGTTCATTCAAAACTGTTTAAGTAGCTGGTGATGTCAGTGTCAAAGACAGCAACAACAAAGTCCGGAGCTACTGAACTTAATTAAATTTCAGCTATGCTGAATGAACAGCGACAGTATGGTGCTCTTTTAGCACCACATGCTTTGGTCCTTGTAAAGTGAAAAGGCACCTGCTGTATACTGAAGTATGTACTAAATACCTTACTTTTGTAAAACAACACGGGGTGTAATATACAGTAAGTGTATGCAGCCTCCCAGTCAGCACCATGGACAGAGACAGAGCAGCAGCAGAGCTCAGAGCTCGGCTCACTGCTGTGCAGACAGAGCTCTGGAAAGCAGACTGGTTTAGTCACTGCACTGCATCAGCTATTCATCTGTGTTACCATTTATTCTGCCCTGCTGTGATTTCATTTATTCAGTCTTGCTGTAAAACTGGTTTAGTTACTGCAGTGCATCAGCTACTCATCTATGTTACAATTATGCTGGCCTGCTGCAGTTTAATGTATTTGCCTTCCTGTAAAAATTGATGTACTCCCTGCTTTTCCTCTGCACTGTTCAGGTCAGCTCTACAATATACTTTCTACTCACAACAGATTTTCTCATGCCCATAACACAGTCCTTCATGTCCCCTGTCTGAACCAGATTAATCATTCTGCCCAGTGTTGCAGGGCAAAGTGGAAGAAAAGTTCCTACTTCTAACAAGAAGACCAGAGAGAGACCTCTAACAAATTAATGATAGTACAACGTCCAAAGCTCAAAGTTCAGAGTTAGAGATATCCTAGATCATCACAGAGAACTGGAGAGTATTTCACTCTAAATTCATTCAGTTTGCATATTATTTATTTGTATTCTACAAATTTTTAACAGGTGCTGCACAGCGTTTGATCCAACTACCATCACCATTAATTAAAGAAATGTAAATGCCTGAATATTAATAATAATAATAGATTTATTATTATATATTATTACAAATTTGCTTCTCCATTAGAATTAGAGAAATATAGAGAGAGAGAGAGAGAGAGAGAGAGAGAGAGAGAGAGAGAGAGGGAGAGAGAAACTCCTTGCTACACTGGACCAATGTCATGTTTGACTGCAGTCCTGAACCATCTGATTCCATCATGCTGATGTATCGTCCTCTCTTACCTGCACTCATCCTATTTTTTTTCTTCTCAGTGTGACTGGAGGACTTTGAACTCTCTTCCTCTGAGAGGGAAGGTAACAGCAGTAATAGAGGACATTTGGGCACTGCCACTTCAGCTCTTATAAAGAGGACAAGATGGTGGCTTTAATATAGAAATTCTCTTCGAACATCTCCCTAAATGGATTTCATTAAGACATATCATGAAACATGAGAAGGGTCTTTCTCTTTCAAGTAATGTCACTTTTTGTTTGTCTGCACAGTATGAGTCTGAGGAAATCTATTTAAAGTTCAAAAATGCTGCAGTATTACAGCGTTTTACCCTGGTTGATTTCAGTTGGAAGACCTACTAGAACATGATGTTCTCATTATCCATGACAAATTAATCATCACATTTTCTTGGGTCAAATTGAATATTTTTGTCATCGAGGTCTGTTTGTACTCTGTAACATTGCTGGGAAAAAGAAGGTGACATTCACATGGACTGACCAGACTCACTGGAGTGTGAATTGGTGAAACTGAACATTTTGTACTCTGCTATTTCTACTATTAGTTTATTTATTAATAGCCCACTTAACAGCTTTTCTGCAGTTTAGTAACCTCACGGAAAGAAGAGCTCCTCAGCAATCTTTGCATGGGGTCCAGGGTCTGTGGGGTGCAACCTTCCATCTTCTCCTGGCTCCTGGGACTGGACTGGACTGAGCAGATCAGCTTGAATCTGCAGCTTCCTCAACTTACACTATTCCCAGGAGAGAATCTGCCCCCCACCCCACCCCAATTAGCTAACTAGATAGCCTACCACAAAATAAACAATAATTGCTCAAGATAGTAAACCCATAATACAGTGAAAATTGCAGCTAAATAAGCTTTAAATGCTATTATCCATAATTGAATATTTCCCCACACATCCGTACATACAAGCAAACACACAGAACAAACCAGATGAAATTACAGCGTGTGCATCGAGTTACACTGGCCATTTACAGTTCAAGCTCATTACCTGGATTTTTGTGACCCCACGTTTCAGCAATGGGGACTCAGTCACTTACTCACTCACACACTCATTTACAGACATTCAGTATTCTTGGCCAATCCCGTTTGGGTGATCTGGCAAAATAAAAAAACAAACATAAAAACTAGAAATACCGGCACATGGTTGTATGCCTCTGTGTTTTCTCAGCTGCAGTGGTAAGCAAACCTCCATGTGAATTTGGAAAAGAATTGTTTTTGATGTTGTTTAGCTTGATATTAATTTTTTGGAACTATAACAGGCAAAAGAACATCAGTT
>OMLF01050450.1:0-50244 GCA_900302615.1 Holocentrus rufus
AATGGCAAGAACAAAATGTTTTCCTAATTGTTACACACACCCTTTGTATCAAGGACACTGCACTTTTTTCCCAGAAGCAGAGCATTAACAGGAAACTGGAGAAGCTGTTTCAATTTGACAGGGCTCCTCCTCCCTGCCTTCCAGATTCAAGACACTACAAACAGATGAGAGCAGCGCGGACGAGGCTGACTGAGAGCAGTTTTTTTTTTTACAAAATCTGACAGAAGTTGCCAACCCAGTCGGGGTGGACAAAACGCTTTCTGCTCTCTCTGCCGATATCCACCATCTCGCAAAGCACAAAGAGAGGCCTGCTGCTCTGGAAGCCTGATGCTATCACAGTAATTCTCCATTTAATCACCATAAAATAAATATGGAAAGGCCTTTATCCATGCATGACTTTTCTTCAGTCTTTTTTTCCCAAACATCAACGTTTAACTGACAGCATGCCGCAGCACGAAAACACAACACCCTCTTATCGCTACATGGGTTACAAGATATCAAAGAAATCAATATGAAACCATGACAAAAACCTCTGAAAGACAAATCTGTCCAAATGAATATGTCTCAGCAAATTAACCTTGCCTGTAGGAAAACGCACACTAAGACTGTAGGAAATAAAACCACCGGGCGGAAAAAAAGCAATATACAGAAGGAAAGCAAACCATATATGAGGTGCCCCTTAAGCAAAGGAAATTTGTGATTTCTATCTGAGCTTACCTCTAAAATTTCCCATCCTAGCTGGGCCAGAGTGACTTCACTCTGCTTGGCTCGGGGTTCTCAGCAGCTCTGAGAACATCGCTGCTGCCACCCAGCCACAGTCTTACAGGCACATGACCAACCTATCTGGTTCTTCAAGATTGCTCCTCTTCAAATGCTGCGTTGAAAAAAAAAAAGAACCCCCATCAAGCCTTGAGGCGGTCTGAAGTATGGTATGTTCAAAGAAAGCTGACAAGAGGGATGAAAGCTGGGTGAGACGTTGAGCAGTCGCAATCAGCGCCGCTTTGAAGGCTGTTATTAGGTTAATGCCTAAGGAGCGCATGAGGTAGTTCCCAGGACTTAAGATGAGCTCGTCTCTAAACAAAGAGACAGACAGTGTCTAATTATTTTGTGGTGGTCATTTCCATTGACGAAGCATTGAGCAACTCTGCACACAAGAACTTTGAGCATCAAATGTCTTAGACAATCAAGTCAAAACTGTTTACTTCAGACTAAGTTTCTCTCAGCACTTCGTTGATTCAATGATGTCATGACAACAGATTTATTGAACTACCAACAAGGAACAATAAGCATCTCTATCAGTGGACTTCCTTCTCATGATAGTCAAAGCTGAACCCCCCCTTTTAAACCATTAAAATCCTCATTGTTGCAGAGTCTGCCAAGTAAAACGTCCCAGTCTGACCCCGCCCTGGTTCATCAGATCACGTGGTCTGGCCCACTGACCTCAGACTCCGGCCACTCCTCAGACGCTCTTATGCAACCTCACTTTCCTCGGCTCTCTCTGTCTCCTTTCTCAATTAAATGTAGTTTATAGCGCCTGGGAGTAGAAGGGGAAGGAAAATGGAAGCAACTGTGCCAAGGTGTTAAAAACTTTGATCGGCGAGGCTCTGCTGAGGTATCAAATCTGAAAGGATGGGGAGCTTTTCGCATGCAACATTGATCAAGACATTGAACCCAGACAGTTTTACTGTCCCAGATTCAAATGGTGCCTCCTTGCATGAGTCTCCTCTACAGCTATATGAATTCATCAGCTCTCTGATCCCTGAGAGCCACCTGTGCCTCATGTCACCTTCCCCCATGGAGCGCTGCACAGACACAGAGCAAATACCAGCAGTCAAGCCGATGTATTCCTTTATTCCTCACTTTGATTCCCAGAGGAGCTGAACTGTAGTCACCTGACCACACGTGGTGTTCTTGTAAGTCAAAACCACCCATTGTCTGTCAGTCAGCAGGAGGAGGAGAAAGTCTTTAGTAGGCTGAGTGACACCTAAATGAACCAGGTCACAGGCATTCAAAAAAGACAAATGGAGGAGATAAAAAATTATCAGAGAAATAATTATACATTAGCCTGAATTTCAGTGGCAGGGAGTCTCAGAGGAGCAGCAGTTCAAATGCTGATTACTCTGACTTGCTGAGCTGAAAGGCCTGGGAAATCTACAGCTCAAACAGAACTAAGAGCCTCTAGCTCATATTCCTGCTATGTCCTCTGGGAACCCACAGGCTGCAGTAGTCTAGAGTATGTTATTTACAGCAGTTCATTCTGGCCAACACATTACTAATATCTTCTTTGTACTAAACAATTTTGAATTCCACATATAGAACAAAACTTGCATATCTTTTCGCCTCTCAATAAATATCCCGCAATTACAAGCATACTTGGTAATCCATGAATTAAACCACAAAATACAGCGTGAGCTACTGTATAGTCAAAGAATGAGCTAATAAATGAGCTTCCACATTAAGTCAAGTTTAACATCTCACTAAAACTTGACTGACTGATGCCATGGCTATCTAGAACATCAGAAGGCAACCATGAGCCATGGATCTCCAGGTTTTCATCCTAACCAAAGAGCACATCTGTTGATTACACAGATTGACACACCTTCAACCGGACAGGAGGAACTAATCAGTGAAATCACCTCGGCCCATTTTTTTCAAAACCTTTTATGGATCACATCCTCTTGTTTTGCAATCCAGGATCAGAATCATCTCACTGATTCTGAGTCAGCATTCTGAGTCATGGATAATTAAGATCAATACTTCAAAATCCGTCTTTCTACCCTCTGATCTGTTGGGGCAAATAATGTTACAGCATGTTTAGTCAAGACATGAATAAACTACATTTTTGAGGATGATAGAACACCACCAAAGGTTTTGCCAAAATTATTTCTTCTATGCCTCATCATCACAAAATGTTTCTCATCAGCAAATGTGCACATATTCAGGTCTGTACGTGAAATGGGACATGAGATTTGTTTTTAACTTTTAGGCATTGTAGCTGGTTATCACAACACCACATGTCAAACCAGTCCTATATTTGTTCAGTGGCCATTAGGGATGGCCTTTCACCACTGTGCCAAGTTTTGGAAAAATTGGCAGGCTGATTTAAACGGTCAAAACCGGACATGAGCTCCCCAGTGCCAGAGCCAATAATGGAGGTTTGGCTTTTCTTAAGCCTGCTGATGGGCCCACACAGTTACATAGTGTGACAGGAATCCATTCAGAAGTTACATGTACCTTTTGTGAGAACCCGCCCCCACAAGCCCTACGGCCAATCAGTGTGAAAAGTTCTTCTCTGCCGCATGACCAACATTTCTACAAAGTTTTGTACAAATCTGAACTTTCTGAGATAAGCCAGCTCACAGACAAACAGACGGAAAGGGGCAAAAGTCACGGTCTACTCCGCTGGTGGAGACAATAAGGCCTATCTTTTCTCTAAATCAAAACTAAACCCACCTTTCCAGTGGGATTAAGAGTATCCTGGTTTTTGGGATCAAAACTATCTTCATTTCTGCCTTGAGTTTTGATGAACAACAGAAGCAACATTTAAGCTTGATTGAAGGCACGACTGGATCATGAAATCTAAATCCTAATCTTAAAGATCATCTTTGATCATTTTTGAAATAACTAATTTCTAGATGTAATCCAGTCTGATTACTATTATTCTATCAGCTAGGTTTTGCAGTGTTTGGTTCAAATCAAAACCTGCACAGTCTTGGCCCTCCATGGCACATGGTTGCCTATCTGTGATCTAGACCCACTTCATATAGCAAAGTGAAAAGTGAACGTTTTGTAGGGAGAAGGATAGTCCTATTACTAAGCTCCTAGCAGCTACAACAAAGTCCCCAAAGACCCACAATGCTTAATTGCTTCTTTCAAATAGCATATTGACTTCCCTAAATAAAACTGATATTTGTGGTCCGGTATTCTTTTTCAGACTTCACCAGGTCTGATCAATACCATATTTCAGCCCCAATAAACAAACCATAAAAAAAAGAAAGAAAGGAGAGGGAAAATAACACTCAATGAATGCATTCGCAACAGCAGCATTATATTTCTTAGCGAGACTCTGCCTGCAACAAATTCTGAAATCCCCCATTACACACAGACTAAGCATATATGTTTAGGAACTGCTGACAAAAGCCATAACTAACAAAAGTAATTGCTTTGAGGTGGTTTTCAAATGTGTGGGATACATAGGCTGCACAAATGATCGCAGCATACTGAAGGGAATACTGCCAACACTGCCCAAACATTGAGCCAGTTGTGCCTCATACAATATTCCTCTGAATCTCCACATCCTATCGCTTCCTGGTACACACACCACACATGCAGAACGGTTTGAGGAAGATGACTTTTGAGTTGTGTGCATGTGTGTCCTGCATGATGGATTGGCTGAGTGCAAAACACAAAAGGTTATTATTAGAACTCTGGATGTTTGACTTTCTGCGGAGCTCGGCAGCTGAAAACGCTTTGCTCACTGACACACCTGACAGCCAAGGAATGTTTCCTATCCAGAGCTGAAACTGTCACACATGCACACACAAGATCAATCATTAACAATGTGAGGAAAATGATACAGACCCTTTGACATGGCACATACCTTGCATTGGTGACACGGGATTAAGAGAAGGCGAGAAGCATAGCAGGTTGGACAGGTAGACTGTTAAAGGCCCAGAGTGTCTCCTTCGTCTACTTCAGTGGGAGTGAATGGAAACAAAGTGGGCATGCGGAGGAAGCCCTCAAACACTGCACCCATGCCTACCTCATACCTTGAACCATATCCGACAAAATGTTGCAATAGCTCGGGGCGTATCTGAGCGTGTGTGTACAGGGCGGGGCTTGGCTCTAAGGAAGGGCAGGAAATTCCGTCATACTATGATCAGTCTATGCAACACACACACACATGCACACACATGCATCTGCGTGCGCAAATGCTTAACACCTCAAGCATACTACTGACTCTCTTGTACTTTATCTTACCACAGATGTTTACTCACTAAGGACAAGGAGAAGATGACTGCACGGCAAATAATCTAATCTATGTTTACATTCCGCAGCAGTGAAAACAAAAGACTAACCTTCCATGAAGAACTTCCTGCAGTGATCATTCACCATTAGCATCATTCACCGGAGCACTATTTCAAATAATAGGGAAGGGGTGGGGGCTCCATTGCAGTCCCATCAGCTGTTTCCAAAATGTCACCTGTAATATGTTGTGACAGAGTAGGGCATAAATTATTCTGATCGGATGGAAATCCCTCCCATAGAATTAGAGCGAGCGCCAGGCGAACGTACTTCATCCTGTCACACTGGGTTAGTAGCACACGTTAAACACCCTAATGCCTCTCTGCATACTATTACCGCACAAACACGACTACAGTAACAATGCTTCCCAGGAAGGAATTACAAGATAATACTTCAGCTATCTCCACAGACGTCAACACAACACATTTATTTCTGAAAGTAAAAACTAACTAAACGCAGCAGATAAACACCACTAACAATTTAGAGGATTTCATGCACTCATGCTTATTGACTTATTATTGAATAAAAGTACTGGAAAAAGCCTTTTGTTAATGGCTTTGGGGAGTTTATTATTTCACCCCAAACAGCATAAATACAGTTCAATCAATCCTGACCTCCTTTCCACCAAGCACTGTATTTGCTGCCTCTAATTTTGCCCATTGCGGACCATATCAGGTGCTTATCAAATTACAAGAAGCAGAGCGCACTGCGGATGGGATTCTGAGATTGGAGTCGGAGAGAAACACCAAGATCATCAGAATGGGAGGGATTGAATACAGTGTAAATTAGCATAACAAATGTCCTACTATTGGCGGTATCCGGGCGGCCACAATGCAAGGTGTCTCCGGAGTGAATAACCGAGCTCACTCAGCACCTCGTCTTAAGACTGATTACAGCAACAGATGAACTGTCCCCAGACAAATGATCAATACCGTAGCCATGAATAGTATTAACTTGTCTACCTGCCTCTTTGTAAAAAAGGACATTCTTCCAGGTTTGTTGAATTAGAAGATAAAGGGATGACAGCTTCAAAATTTACTGTCATATATATACACTTAATTCTGAAATAGCCATATACCCAAACGTTGTGAATGAATGAAATCAATACTGTCTTTAGCATGCAACTGTGCGACAATGTGGGAGAAAGAAAGATAATTAATATGACCACCTCTCCGTCCATTTCATTCATGTGTAATCGTGTTCTACCATTGGTATTGACAGGCAAAGAGACATGGGCAGAGAGCCAACTACCCCTGTACCAATCAGTCCGGTTACCTGCAGTCTTAGCCACAAGAAAACGACAAGTTGCGTTATCACAACACTGACAGCATGGGCCTCAAGAGTCCACTTTTTAATGCTCCTGTCAGCGTACTGCCTGTCCAACTTCATCTCATTTAAAAAAACAGAAGCCAACACCTGAAGTCAAGGTTTGTTCTTATGTGGTTATTTTTCTCTTTGCCAAGACCCTGGAGTGCCCAGACAAAGCAACGTCGCTGATATCAAAATGATAATCATATTAGCAGGAGTTAAAGAGTGACCGGGAACATTGGGAGTGGTCAACAGAGTATAACCGAACACAATGGTTCCCATCACAGAGCGGACAAAATGTGTTTACCTATACTTGTCAGACAGCATTAGCCACTTTTTTGTTTGTTGAGGCAAAAATGCCCGATACATACAAAAGAACAGCACCACTTGAAATAAGATGAATGACATTAATGCTAGACCTTGAAAATATTCAGTGTTAATACCAAATTCAGCTTTCACCATTTCATCATTCATCATATATCCTGCCCTTGGACAATTTAGTCTTGACTGAATGTGTAATGTCTCCCATACCCACATACAAGAGTCTTTTATTTTTTACTGTATTGCAGCATGCAGTTCAATTTAGAACGAACTCAAAAGGGCGGAAAAGGCTGTGAGAAAAGACCAGGGGTATTTTCTGGGGATCATAATAATTGTTCTACTATGTGAATATTGACACAATGTCACTTCTCTTTTTATTGAGAGGCTCTTGGCTTTAAACTCATGTGCCACTACAAAGTTTTGTTTCTTAGACATCTAGCTTTGGGATGAAGTTATTCAGAGTTGAACAGACTGCTGTAGACTGCAGCAATAAGATATCTGAGTTCAATTAAGTGATACTGGCTTTTGAAATTGCATTAGCTTGATAAAAACACTAAAACATGAGAAGGGAATGCCCATTAAGTATTATGGAGGCCAGGCAGCAGGGAGATGGATAAACACAAGACTGAGCATAGCTTTCCTGAAGGCTCATTTGCATTAACACTGCTTACTGAATACTCACTTCGAAGTGGGCAGGCAGGGGTCAGCGAACAACACGCCGCTATCCATTCAAATTATAGGGCTGCTACAACTGATAGCTGCATGAACAACCTTTAAACAGAATCATGATGTTCGGCATGAAGCGGATTCCTCCTGGAATGGAACGCTTCAAGTCAGACAATCAATAAAGCAAAGTTTTGCCACAGAAGAGATGCACGGCTCTATCAGCTTTTTAGTCTCACGCCCACCTCGGGTCAGGCAGGAATTCAATTTGTTTATCGTCTTTCTGTGGAATTGTGTTTTGATATGATGATATTAATATATCATGGTACACAGTGCTGTCTACCAATTGATAAAAAACAACTGAAAAATAATATATATATATATAAATCAATAAAAGAATATTTGAAAACTAACCAAATGAGTAATGAAACATCTAAGAAACAAATAAGAATTTGACATTTTGTTTTAACATTACACTTACCATTCAGTATTAATTTCAACCACATTACGAGCTCAGGCCCATCACTGCATTTATCACTCTTCCCCACCTCCCTTGCTGTTGGTCTGCAGTTTAGAAGGTGACCACTGAAAGTCCCGGGGGGTAAAACTGATCTACAGCTCTGTACGCCTTAGACTGGTGGAGTCATATCAGCAGCTGGCCCAGCTTTGGCCTTTTCTGTGTTCCTCTTTATCATCAACTTACTCTGCTTTCTTGCAAAATGTAGAATGCAGCTGAATAAAAAGGCCAGGAGTCGATCTGTCGTGGCAATCACTGCATTTCTGGACACTGATAAGGTTCCTCTGTAGTGGAAGGCTGTATTTGACAATAGTCAAAGATGGCAGGCTACAACAGATGAAATACCACCAGAGAAAAGACAATGACTGAAGATTTTAGGGTGTAAAAGTGAAATAGCTTTCAGTGCACATGAAATCGCCAAAGCAGAATGGATTTATTCTCAGATCTCATTCACTGCTGTTATCTCTGCTTTCTTTTCTATGTTTTTGCACAAACAAAAACTAACGTGCTGCACTCAACTGCTTCTTTGAAGCACTGGCCCTGCGGGGGAGTTCTTACAGTGAAGACTGTCACTGACCATAACCTTGAGCTACATAATAAACCTAAACATCTCAAAGGCATGGACTGCCAAGGCATCGGCTGCTTTTATTCTATTCCATCTTGCGGTGTCTTTGAGTAAAGTTAAGCTAAAACCACTGTAGAGGAAAACGATTCACCTTTAACATGGGATTGTTAACGACAAAACGAGTTACAAATTGAAACTATTCCATTCATGTGGTGCAAAAGTGAAAACGAAACAAGAGTGCCTCACAGATCAAAAGCACCGCTGTAATACAACTGATAATGCAGTCTGAATGAACCTTGAGGAACCAGCAAAATGAATGAAACGTTTAATATAAAATCGTGTGCCTTAACCAGCAGGGCACAACATGCACTGGGCCATGATACAGGAAGACAGAGGGAAATTAGTTCCTGTGGAAAATGTCAAACCTTCCAATCAACTCCTGCTGGCCTTTTAAAACAATTATTTAGTTGAGGTCGGCACAGATTGTTCTGGATATCCAAAGTTCTACTGATTAATTAGCATAGTTTGAGGGAAATTCCTGTACAACATGAATTCAGGGACTCTGCCTTAAGCAGACTTTCAATGAGAGTAATAATTCCCGCAGTGCGATTGTCACCGGGAGCTGAAAATGTGGGGTTGTTGTTGGAGGGTACAATATGGATAATCTATCAAAGGGGGTTTAATTGAATAAATAAATCACAGCCCACAGGTTAGTAAAATTCCCTCTTAGTTGTACTCTGTGATGATTCATGGAAGGCATGCATAACTCTACTGCAGTGGTATGTATAGCTTTATTTGAGGTATTGGCTTGAATTTATATCCTTAGGGCCCAACAAACCACAAAATGTAGGTTGCTATCACATTCATCATACCAGATCAAGATGCTTCTACAACTCACTTCTCATATCCAAGGTATGACATGACAAAAATGTGATTTATTATCCCTTTAGCCACTTGGGTGGAACTGAAAGATATGTAGCTCTTGTATCAAGCATGATTAACATTTTTCAGAATTTCTGAGTTTATTTCAGATACATGTGGGACTCTTAAGAGAGGTGTGAGCACCTGGGAATGAATCTCCATCCAAATAGAAAAGAGTCTGGCATTGTTCAGGGTTACTGGTGCATGCAAGGGAGACTATGCTTCTGCTGCCAGAAATACAGTTCCTTCTGAAACAGAGGGAGAGAATGAACCCTTTAACGGGTTGACTGGGCTTGATATTATATAGCTGTTAGCGTAGCAGTCATAGTTGAATCACGCTCTTGCCAAATGTCAACTCCTCAGACATTACACTGAGCAGGAGAAAATTGCTGGTTATTCTGGGATATTTCTCTGCCTCTTGCAGTAGGTCTGCTAACTAAGCTTTGTGCTGGAGACAGAAGGAAACCTCAAGAGCAGCGTCTGATTCGTTTAAGGTGCACCAATCTTTCCACAATTGCCTTGAAGCTTCAGGTTTGTTAGCTTTGATGCCGTTCGTGTATGAAGCCACTTTGGCAGATAGCTTTTCAGAGGAAGAAAGACATCAGTTTGGATATCGCAGAGTCCACATCTGCCTCTCAACTAATGCAAACCTTAGGATCTATAAAATGCCATTTCAAATGTCATGTACTTGAACTGTATTTGTTCATTTCGATGTCTACAACCCCCTCCCCACCCCCCTTTTCGGAGTTAATTTTACTTTGCTGCGGGCTTTTAAATGCCTTGACATTTAAGAAGTGAATCTTCTGCTCCTTGGCAGACTTTCATGGAGGCAGGTGAGGCGGAGAAATCCTGCAGGTCGTCTCGGGTTTCAGTTGTAGTCTGGGAACGGGCGTAACCCCCTGACATCAGTCTGCGTGGCCGCAACAATATAGCCTGACACTCGGGAGATGCCTTCCCCTTGTGACTAAATCCAGAAGCCCAGGATACACGCACACCCACTTTGGGATGACACCTGATCCCACAAGTGGGATATTTGAGCGTGACACGGTCTAAACCGAGAAACCACGGCTTGAGTATGTGTTTGTGATTTATCTAACAATGTGCCTCATGCTGCTTTCATAGTGAAGGACGGCTTAGTGTATAAGGAGAGGTCCCTTAAAGAAGCAGACACAGGAAAAATGTAGGCATATCACTCAAAAACACCCGGTCACTCTGGGACATTATTTACAACAGTATGACATCAAGTTCAACAACTGTCTATTCATCATGAGGTGTTATTCCAGGTCATGTCATGTTGTCAAGCCACAGAGGCTACAGCAGTATATTCAGAGGGCCTTATTTGTTATGTCATGCTCACCGATGGGATATAGCCCTGTCTGCTCCTTCTTTTACCATCAGTAACTAGAGAGCTTTCGCCCGGGGTGATAAGGTAACAAGGACTTTGAAATATTCAACACGGCATTCTGAGCCCCGTTGAGGTAAAACTGCAGGCAGATAGCCCTCGAAAGATAGATTATGTGAGTAATGAGCTATCAGGAATAGTCCAACAGTAAGGCCACATCTGGAGCAATTGAGAGTGGAAAAGCCCTTTCCCATTCAGTGCTGCTGTCCACATAGCAGACACTGAAGGGGGCCGTCTTTCAGACTCAGCATGTCAGGACTATGGAGGGCTATTTTACTGGACAAAAATCTATTGTGCACCTAATCTCTAAAAGCGCTGACATGCTTTTTGTTCTTTATTATCTTCAGCCGTCCAGGATCCAACCAAAGCATGAAATCTGGAGCTCTTTCAGGAATTTATCTACATATCCAGTTAGATCAGCAATGAAGCTGCACATGCCAAGCCTTCACTACACAAGGCTTTGCAGGGCTGAATGCACCCTACGCATGCAGTGAGGTTCTTTAATTAGTTTGATTTTACATATGATTTGAAAGGAAAGCATATTATATCTAACATTAGACAGCCTACACTGTGCAGACAAAATGCATTATGCATGAGAAGCAGTTAATGTGGGAAACCCGCTGCATGTTACACCATATTGATCTCAGCACAATATATTACAGATACTGACAATAAATACATTAGCATTTTGGTGTGCTCATACTGTTAAGCGATAGAAGTAAGTCTGATATATCACCAAAGTGATATAACAAAGATAGATATTACTAATTCACAGTGGAATTTCCCTGCTCTAGTACTTGTGGTTTGTCGTCAAGAGGCAGGCCAACTCTCTAGGCCGCACCATGCAAATGTGGGATGGAAAGAAGCTATGTAGGGTGGGATTTGATGGAAAAAGAAGGATAGTCAAGCTCATGGATAAATAAAAGCTCCCCACTGGTTGATGCCTACAACGAGCTATTATTAACATCCCGCAATGAGGCCACACCACAGTGGCTGAGAATCCACCCCATCCCCCAAAAAAAAATTCTGAGAAACAAATGACTACTTAATACGTCTCACAGGTTTACAAGAGTTTGCATGACACTGCAAACTCCCAAAAGTTCGACTATACAAGATTTATCTTTTAATGTAAATTAGTAGAGTCACTTGTCACACTGCAGTACATCTAGGCAAGATGATTAAATTTCATTCATTAAATATTTTCCGAAATCCAATATGACTACACCTTGTTTATTGATAATAAATCAATTCTGCATCCATGTTATGAATAAAGCAACAGCTTAAAGATGATACACTACAGGCTTGGGGAAAAGATACACTAAATAAAGCGCAAACAGTTGACAGCCACTCAGTAAAAGCTTCACATTTAAGAGCACTTGACTGATGGTGAACTGAGTGAATTGTACACAAGGGATGCTGACCTTCTCTTGACTGGTTGAGGAAGGAGGCAGATATTTGAGCACTCTACTTAAGTAGAAAGTTGCACACACACACACACACACACACACACACAGCAAATAACTATTTTGTTTCCAGCATTGCAGGCTCTTGAGGTAAACCTTGAAAAAATTCTGCCTCTTTCAACAGCGCGCAAAAAAAAACTTCTGTACATAGCATAAAAAGAGCAAAGCTGACATGTAGCACAGGGTGAGGGCTTAAGCCTTGGCCTTGGCAGTGGGACAGACTTAATGGGAGAAAAAAAAAATTACAAGCAGGAGGGGCCCGACTCAACTCAACGCTCAACTATTCAACTGCTGTCAATTCCCATTAAACAGAGTTCACCATGAACACTGGGTCAAATAAACACACCAACATACAAAAAGGCCTTTCTCTAGCACACAGTTTGTGTTTTTTTTTTTTCTTCTGCTGACCATGACACAAGATGGCTGTTCTTCAATCAAACAATACTTCCTTTATCGAGTTATTGCCCGTATAACCAACACAGAGTAGTTCATGGAGAGTGCAGGACTTGATCGCATCTAATGTCAACAAAACCAAGAGAGAAGAATAAGAAGGAGTCATGGCTGATACAACTGATCTCTGGTTAGCTGCATGTTTGATGTGCTTTAACAGCTCGTCTTGTGCCACTGCTTAGAGCAAAATCGAGGCTACCAAAAAAAAGCAGAGGGACATTTTGACTCTTGAGACTGATATCCCATTATTGTCATTCTGCAGAGTGGACTCCCACTCAATAGATGTCAGCTGTGTGGGAGTGTGTGTCTTGTCTGGTAATGTGAATCACGAGGAGAGTAACCTAAGAGAGTGTGTGTATGTGTGAGTGAGTGAGAGAGAGAGAGAGAGAGAGAGAGAGAGAGAGAGAGTTCACATCAGGGCCTCATTTGCCATATGCACTTCCACTCTTGATTGGCTGAAATCAAATTATCCTGCATCACAGTCACATCACTGAGGCACAGACACAACCTTCCCACCTGCAGTGCAACAGGAGAGGCATGGGATATCCCCCCCTCCTCCCCCTCCCACCTTCTTACTGGTGAAACAAATATAAAATTTGAACTTTTGGTGAACACCCCTTTCTCAAACTTTGCATTTCCTTGCTTTGGTTGTCCCCAAACCTCAAGACTTAAAGATGACACAGGGTTATGGTTAACTGGTAGATTGCCTAATCGCCTGGCAATGGCATTTTTTTCCCACAAGGATTAATAAAAAGTGACACTGCATACAGACAAGCAGTAATAATGGATTAACAGAAACGTGAGATGAAAACTCCAAAGGCTGCTGTAGTTTGTACATGACAGGTAGACGACGCTCTGTGCATTTCAAATTAGACCTACATTTTGCAAACCTAAATGGGACAAGGTGATGTGCCTTACCAGCGAGGTTGTGATTTTGATTTTTATTACTGGGCCAGCTACGAATGCAACATGCAATAGGCCATGCCATTTGCCTATTTCTTGCGCAGCTTATGCAGATCTGATCACCAGCCTCCAGGGAACAAGAGGTGGTGTATCTTGTTTGTTTCTTGCACACTACACAGCACAGAAACTGTAGCCCAGTGGTTCACATAAAAGAAACGCGCCCCTCCTTAAACCGCAATTTAATGGCATTTACTATGGCGTGATTTGCATCTATTAAGTGAATGTGAAAATAAAGGTAAGCTTATCTTGCGGGGGAACAGAGTCTGTATCTCCGCCCCTCGGCGACCTCGCATTCCAGAGATTCCCACACTCTAAGCTCACCTGCATTTTCCCTCGCCACTTATGCGCTTTCAAGGGCAATATCGTGGAAAAGTAAGCGTCTTTGGTACAAATAAAACTAACTTCAACAGGACTGGGTGGAAACAATGAAGCCAGGAAGTTTTCATGGTGACGGTTGAGGCGCCCTGAGCTCGACACTGAAGACAGCAAGCGAAGGTCCCTCAAAAAGGTGTACGCTGTTGGCGTTGTATCGGTCACAAGAAAAAGATTAGTGTAGCATTAAATCTTCCCTCCGCTTTGTAGTCTAAACAAGACTTGTCTTCTACCGCAAAAGCCACACCACTTTCTTTTCACAGTGAATTAAAGACTTTTTGAATACAAATTAGCAGCCCATTCCCTCTTACGCACAGATGCTTTCCTTTTTTTCCACCAGTTATTCTGCTGTTAGAAAAGGAACAAAAGAGCAAACTCAGTACCTTGGGAGGACTATTATGGTGCTGCCAGGGATGCGGCTCGGATCCACATTGGAACATGTAACTTCATCGGTTAAGTCCCGTCGTTTAGTCCCATGCATGTGGAAGAGTGAAACTCGCCTCCATAGTCGGGAAGAAGAAGACGACCCTTCGCTGCTCCCTGCTTCCAGTCCGAGGCAATACGAGCGTGCATGACGTCAGTGGTACTGTGGGATAGCAGTGCGCACTCCTGATTGGCTCGTTCCGGAGAAGGGGGCGTTTCGCGGAGAATCGTTTTGTTGAATCGACCAATCGTAAAAGGAGAAGATAGTTTCCTTGGTTACAAATTTTGTCAACCTATACACGATACAGAGGGGGATACCACAAGGTAGGATATATGAATATTCACTTTACTCGCATAGCAAACATATTTACCGATCATTTAGGTACATATCGAGGCTATAACAGTTACTCTGCTACACTTTTTAGTTCAGTTTCTTTTACACTGTATCTTTCTCTCTTTCTCTGACTTCTCAAATGTCGGCCTAATCTCAGGCCAGAACATAAAATTATGGATCCTCCGACCTTGAATCTTTCTGTTAAATATCTCACCACAGTTGGCTTGCTTTTATGTGAATTAATTTATCCTGTGAAGTTTTCTCACTCTCTTTTACTGTCACCCAATTATAATTGCTGAACTACAGCCCTCGTTTACACTTTATCTGGATATATAGCCCCATATGGTGGTACTCAAGTTCCTATCAAGTGACTATTGCATAAAAAGTCTAACGTTACTGAGGTTCAAGTGATACTCATGACTGCGTGAAAACGTTTTTTATGGACATAGTGTGCAGCAGTTGGGATAATGTTAGCGTTAGGGTCAAGGTTAGGGATGGGTTTAGGTTTATGGGTCAGATTAGGGTTGAGGTTAGGTTAAGGTCGGGGTTCCATGTGAAGAAAAAACAGACTTGTGACACAACTGAGAAGCTTTGTGTGCACTTTATATTTTTTTCAGTTAGCAATTTAACTTGTTTTGTTTAAAATTGCTTGTGAAAGACCACGTCTAACAGCATTTTCTTATCTAAACAGTAAGTTTGTATCTGTATCTTTTACTCTCGGTACTCTTTAAAGGGGACACTTTTTACTTTTACATCAGTAGATATTTACATTGGTAATTTTACTGTGACAAAAGTAAAATATCAACAATGTAACAGTAGCTTGCCTCTACTTTAGTTGGATGTTTAAGTAGTCTTTCCATCCCTGATTGAGTATCAGCATTGGACTGTCCAAATGTAGTGTTACCCAGAATGCCATTGGATAAATAGACTAGAGCATGCATCCTAAGGTCTGCATGTCTTCCTCAAGTGAGAAAAATCAGCAACTAATGTTCGACTGCTCTTATGTTCTGAATCCTAACCATAGGTTGCCATTTGGTGTTATTACGACAAAAATATCATCTTGTGCTGTGATGCAAAAAAGCTTTTATGTCTGCTGGCGACGCGAGGGAGCAATAGCAATTATTTCCAATGGGTCCAGAGCAGGCGTCAATTCTCATTTCACTCATAGATGAAATATCAAGCCTTTCCTGCATATTTCACACCAGGCACATCTTAACTGAGACAGGCCTATGTGGCCAGAATTGTCAAACCTCAAGCCAAAAGACACAATTAATGTGGTGTGGTATGGTGGTTGGAATATCGAAAAAGGCAATCATGTACATTAAAAGAAATCTAATTATAATTCCCGATGGCTTTGGCTTCAAGTCCCTCTTCAATATCCAGCACGTGAAGTTGATTATGACATTAAAGTATGTTATGACGGCAGCTTTGTGGAGAAAAGTGTTTCTGTAGTCTATGTCTTTTTAAGCAGAATGACAACAAGAATGGGTAAATAAAGGATTAATTCCTTAGGAGCTTCCAAACCAGGGCAGATTCTTTCAGTTCACTTTATACATTTCAAGTGAACTAATCTCATTCAACAGCCAAACAAAATAGACCCCAGAGATCTTCCAGCATATCTGATCACACTGGGTGCACCATCTGTCTCCTACTGCTCTTCACAGACACAAAAACCTGTGGAGACTGCAAAAATTTGGGAAATATTCTTGCAATGTCATGCAGACCTTGACAGTAAAATTAGCTTTTTTGGATATTTTGTTTTATTTATGTACCTTGTATCTTGTGCAATCCTATGTATGGACTCATGGAAGCATAGAACTAGTGCAAATGAAATGTTGGCCATTTTTATCAAACTTTGCACAAACTCTGTATTTTTCATATGTTTTTGCATGTACTGCACAAAATGTACACATTCGTATACATCCACAGCCTTGCAATGATGCGTGGAAGGGATCTGCAGGCCTTCATCACAAACTGCAGAGCAGAGGATAAAGGTAAGTCAGTGGTAATTGGATCTGAGACATTGCTGACTTGTGACTTAGTGGCCTCTTGGCCTGTTGCTCTTTTGAGCAGATTTGACCTGAAGTCCCCGTGTTATGAGATGCTGAATTTTCAAAGTACTGTCAAGGCTTTGATGCTGTTGTCAGAGGCAGCATTGCTTGTGTTTATTCACCTGTCCCCTTGAGTCACAGCTGAAATACTCAATAAACTGTCTGACATAGCCAGTTTGCCTTCTGCTTCTCTCTGCTAACTCCCCCATGCTGAAACTCCCCCACCGAATTGCCCATACAATCCATTAAGTCTTAACATGTGCTATTTCTCTGTCTCAGCCTCCTTTTTTGCTGTAGTCAGCATAAAGACTTTACCTCAGACATCAGAAGTGATGAGATTCTCAACAATTTCAGTGATCCTAATTCAACCATATCATTTGCTTTCATCCATGCAGAAAAACTGACACTGCGCGTGAAAAATGGTCTTGGCAGCTTAAAGTACAAACCGGCTGAATATGAAAGACTACAAGCCATTGTTGAAGTTAAGCGTCAAGAATCTGATGTCATTGGACAGAAGGTAGATCTGGTCATTGTCAATGTTGCGCCTGTGCTTGTGGTAACATTGTGATTATCACATCAGGATTTGTTTTCACATTTTATAACATGGCAATTAAGCAGCAGATGGGGCAGAATACACAGCAACAGTACAATATAGGTGTATTTCAAGAGAGCAAAATTGCCCACCATTACCTGTTTATCATGAGGAAGTGCTTGGCCTGATAATGACCCTTGATATAAAAGGGTGTGAGGTGATAAAACAGCATTACACCAGTTTTTCCTCTTTGTGTGTCTTTCTCTCTCCCCCACTCTCTCTCACACACACACACCACATTTTACAACGGGATTTCTTTCCGTATAAAACACACAGTCTATTGCATAACGCTGATGATTTGTCCAAAAACATTAAACAGAAAAGGGATAACGCTTCCATTAAAAAAAAGCAATGGCAGTTTCATGAATATTCATTAGTGTGCCTGGGGTTGGACCATAAAACTGTTTGAAGTTCGTAGTCTCCTAGCTTCTCTGAATCTGAGCTGAGCAAGAAGTTAACGCTAGAAGCAATGGAGATTAGGCTGTTAGACCTGCGGTGTTTTAATTGGTAAACTGTGGCAGGAGCTTTTTAGTATCTCATTACAGTTGCCCATGGCTCGTTCCAATCCAGCTCTCTGCATGGACTAGATAAGACAGGCTATGCTCACATTCGGCCGCCTTGCTGAAAGGCAGGCTTTCTGTGCTTCTCCCAGTGGTGACAGAGGGTAAATAAATGGCCGTGAGTCGCCACAGGCATGGGATCAGACTTGCTCTCCAGGAAGGGGTGGCAGCATCTTCAGCAATAAACACTAGAGCCTTAAAATGTTGCTATTTGATGAGATACTTAGGTTAACAGCACTTTAAAAAGGAATGTGTGTGTGTGTGTATCTGTATTAGGGGATTGGGAGGTGCGTTCATTGAAATTTGTGGTTATCCTATGCTACAGTAAAATCATTCAGCATCGAACATAAATCACAAGTAGATTAGCAATTTCTTTCAAAGGTTCTCAAACTGTGTATGACTACATTTTTCACCTGATTACATATATTGTTCATCCATGCTTCATACGTGTTATTTCTACAGCGCTTCCAAATCAGAAAAATATGAAAGCACGCTATTAAAACATCCAGTATCATCCCGCGAGTGATTCTTCACTATATAATTGTTGTATACTTAGGTGAGATTTTCTATTGTACAATTATCTGAGCCAGTGGCCTGTGTAAAAAAACACTGATAGAGGATAATGAAGCGCTGCAATAACAGCAGAGAGCTGTGAAGGAGGGTCTTGTTCTTTCATGATGAAAAAGGCAAACAAAGGAAAGTAGATTAAGACTTCCATCCCCTCTCCCTCCCCTATAGCATGCCGTCATGCATGTTCTACTTAATTATTTGAATTTGCCACTGTTTGTATTGCTTCCGTGTTTTGTAGCAGTGATGCTGTTTCACTCGAATTCCCCGAGACGATGACGAGCCTCTCAAAGTCAGTGTTTAAAAAAGGCAGAGCAGCACATAATGACTGAACCAAATCCTTGAATAAAATTTTCCCCTGATGTGCAGAGAGGGAGGGAACTATTTACCCTTGACTATAAGATAAGAACATGACCTACATATGCCTCTGGATATACCATCCTACCTCATAAACCCTCAACGCCACGTCTTGCTTCACCTTTTTATGCTAAATCGTCCTCATATTTTAAAATGGCCAGGGTACTATGCACAGCAAAGCACATCAGAGATAGCTTTGTTCAGGTAAACTGAATCATCTGTAGGGGGAATAACTGTCATTGCTAAATGCATAAAACCAAACAAAAGGGTTGATCCATGCTCTGCACGAACCCTTGTCTAATAGGTGCAGAGGACGCTGTGTGTGGCCAAGGCGGCCAGGGAGAGTGCCATACTCCGGCAGCACAGACAGGTGTGGAGCAGGGAGTACCTAAGGCTGGCAAAAGCTGAGTAAGAGGCCCCTGTTGCTCCCTCCTATTATCCACTCCTGTTTTCTGAATCTGCAATTACACCACACAACCATCCACACTTAAGTCCCATTCAGCCCAGACAGGAAACTGCATGGGCTGAAAAAAAAAGAGGGCCCAAAAAAGGGAGAAGAGAAAACCAAGAGAGAGAGAGACAGGGAGAAAATAAGCCCGTGTAAAATTGCAGATAGGTGATTTAAGATGGTTTTCTTACAACAGTGACATTGAATAAGGGGGGAGGGGAGAGAAACAGAGGGAGGTTAAAGGAAGTGTTACACCTTTTCTTCGGCGAGCTGAGGCACAGGCGTGGGACTGAGGCCCCAGCGGTGTCATGCGTTGTGAAGTGAGAAGGGCAGCGCTTGCTCTGGGGTGCAGCATGTTGGCTGCATAATGACTGTGTCTGAGCCACCCAAGGTTAATGGTGTACACAAGCGTGAGCCTCAGTAATGAGCCTAGTCATAAAGATGTGCTACTGCTGCCAATACTTTTTTTTTTACACACATAGCCAGATAAACTACACAAGGAATCATGAGCCACAGTGCAATATAGGAGTGTTTCTATGATTAGTTGTGCTCTGTTTACACTCATCAGATGTGTGTGAATGTGGGGGAATCTAGCTATTTTAATGAACATTTCTTTTATTCCAGGGAGAAGGCCAAGAATGACCTGCATGATTTTATAAGGCAGATAAGGCCAAACAGTAGAACAGACACAGCCATCTTCTCCCTTCAGGATTATGGTAGGATACACCCCCTGTACTTAAAGGTGCACTATACAAAAATGATGGTCAGTTGAAGTGAGGCACATGTAGACAACGGACAAGGTATAACAAGGGGATTCATCAGTGTGTGACTCAACCATGTAGACTCAACCATCAAATTTCATTCTTGTCATTTGACTCTAATTGGTCCTCGCTTCAATTGCCCCTGGGCAGTTTTGCATAGTGCACCTTTAAATGCTATAGTATATCACTAACACCATCAGTCTTCACTGAGTGTTTCTGAGTGCCATGCTAAGCTGTGTGTGTGTGTGTGTGCATGTGTGTGCGTGTGTGTAGACCTCTTCCTGGAGAGGGAGCGAGAAGCATTTAGGATTGCCACAGTGGAGCCTGTTCATCAGCTCAAGGATGACCTATGCTTCAGACTGGGTGAAGCACAACACCAGCAGCTTATTGCCCATCCATCAAACTGTGAGCAAGTGCTACAACAGGTAACTGTGTGATATGAAGTAAAAGCCTGTGTATGCTGTCCACTGCTGGAAAACATGGTAACTTCTGCACAGAGGATGGCCTGAACTGAGTTTACTTTGAAGAGCGGCAGCAGGGTTTCGAATACTATCACAAGGTCACATCAGCATAAGCCGTTGTTGGCTGAAAATGGATCGATATAGACTTTTACCAGAATGAAAAAAAACAGGTACAGCTTTGGTGAATATTTGTGCCTTTGCTTGCCACAGACAGCCTGCAACTCCCATCCCTGCCTCTTAGTGAAGCGTTTGGCAGTATTTTATCCCTTCAATACACTCAAAGCTCTCTGCAATGAATCTTTGCTGTGCTCACTCTCTACAGGTACCAAAATAATAGAGCCTATTCTGCAGATCCAACAGAGAGTTGAAATAAATCACACTCCTGCTTGCTCACACAAAGGTCTCAGCTTGCTCACAGAGCTGTATTCACTCCTCATGAATCTGTTGTTTGTTAGATATCTGCAGTTCCTAAGTCACCGCTCTTAAGTTAATTCTGCCTTTGACTCCCAAAAGCTTTTTTTTCTTCCATGCTTGAGAATTGAATGGTGAGATTAAGGAGTAGGCAGGAGGGACGTGTTTGAAAGCAGACCATACTGAGAGATGAACTGTCTGCCAGCCATTTTGTCTCCCCTGTGTGGCTCACTCATCCTTGTTTTTTTCCCACGCCCCCCACCCCTCTACCTATTCAGCCCGTGCCCACCTGGCCACAATAATGCAGATCCCCTCCATATTTGCCTCTACTTTTTCTTTTACCTCTCTACTTATCTTCGTTTTGCTCATTGCCTTTCACTCACAACTTAAGGACATCTTAAGGACCACAGCTAAGGGCACCATGGCACTTATACTTCTTGGATTTTATGCATTTCCTGTTGTAACAGGATGTTGCATTGGGACATAATGTGGCGGAGGGATCATTCAAAAGTGTAAACCAACAGAAAACTAATCGGGGGAGGAAGTTTGATTTGATGGGATAGGTGAAAGGGCGGGATTGTTCAAATTTTTTTCAGGTTTTATTGGTTGAAATTTTTCTTTATGCCCAGTGGAACGGCATGAGGCTGTTACTTTTTAATCAAAAGGGCGGATTACTGGGACGCTCCGGTGGATCACTGTGTAGAGATGCGTACCATGTACAGTGTTATCACTGTGTCGGCATGAGTTCAATTCCAACTGGTGCTCTTTGCCACGTCATCCCCTTTCTCTCCCCCCGTCTTTCTTTTCTATCTACACTGTTGCTGTCAAAGAAAGCCGAATTGCCAAAGAAACTAGAAAAAAAGGACCGATTACTTAGATTGCACTAGTTTCCTGAAGGATGCAAAATCATCACAAAAGGCAAACACATTTTAGTTTTCGCTTTCATCAGCACACGTGAATAACAAAGTTGCTGGGTCTACTTTGGTGTGGTGTATTCCATCTGGAAACGAGAGTTTGGCTGATGCTTGAGTACCAGATACAGGAGGGACAATGTGGATTTTGTCTTGGTTGGGGAACAGTGGACCAACTTTTGGTCCTCTCACAGATGATTTTGCAAATCCCTTCTACGTGTGATTTGTAGATTTGGAAAAGGCCACCATGTGAAGTCTGGAGAGGGTCCAGTTTGGTGACATTATGGTGGTATCTCTGATGTTTGCAGATGATGTCATCATTTGGGCCTCATTGGAATATCATCTCTGATGCGCATTGGAGCATAGCTGAGTGCACGTGGTCAGGATGAGGGTCAGCACCTTGCTCTCTCTCTCTCGGAAAAATGTAGCCTGTTTCATTTAGGTGAGGACTGAGCCTCAAGTGGAGGAGTTCAGGTTTTATTCATGAGAAGGTAAAATGGATTGTGATAGTAACTGTTGGTTAGGTGCAGTGGCTGCTGGATTTGTATGGGAATGAGATATAAAGAGGGAGCTGAGGCACAAAGCAAAGCACTTGATTTACTGATCCTCACCTATGGAGGACCTATGGAGACCACTAAGCACTGATAACAATAATAAGGCCCCACTTTGCTCCGCGTCTCTCATATCCAGCTCTGCAAAAATCTGAATTCGACTGCTGCTTTTTCATTTGTATGGCTAAGACAAGCTACTGCCATCATTGCTTCTAATCTTTATTTTGCTTTTGTAAATACCACAGAGAAACAGACCTAATTATTCGCTTAGCACCAGTGTCTCAATTTCTAACAGGCTGTTGCTCTCCATCTGAATATCTGGGGAAATAAGCAGGGTACAATTACCAATTACTTGCTATTAGTGAATCACGCTAATGATAAATGTGTCTGATTCTAGGCAACGAGAATACAAGGAGATCTGAGATCAACCACTGAGTGTGGCCTTTTGATGGATTTGCAGGGACTGAGCATTATGAAAGGGAAGAGGGTGTTAGATTAGAGTGCTGTCTCTACTGGCTCCTTTGGCGTATTCCTACACAGTCCCAAGCTTGATTAGGCTCTAGGACTTTGATTGGGGATCCCTTCCCAAAGCATTATAGATATCATAGAATTTTTTTTTATTTCTTGTTAATAAGGGCAAGATGTGGAACTCAATTTGCTTAGTCCACATTTTGGTCCATGTCACCAGGTAGCATAATGTCAAACCATCACCATATAATTTTCTTACATTTTTATCTTGTAACCACTAGGTAAACTTTGTGAAAGACCAGCAGGATGACGTCATTGAAAAACTTCATGCAGAGTGCCTGGCCTTGGAGGAGGAGATCACAGCTCAAGGCTTGGAGGTAAGTGTCTCTGGGCTAGTTCAAGATGTCCGCTTCAGAAAATCAACAGGCTAGATTTCAGTATACCTCAAACCTGACCAGATTGTGCTGTGCAGGATTATCTCACCACTGCTTCAGACAATCTAGTAGACACTGAGCAAATTCCAGAGGAGGTTTTGGATGCAGACTGCCCCTACCCAGAGCTGAAAGAATCTCTGATCCAGGCCTTCCACTCTCTGTCAGGAAGGTACCAGAGCAGGCTCCAAAGTCTCCGAGAATGCCTCCAAGGAATGGACAGGTAGGCCTGAAGGTCCACTACTGATTGCAATCTTGTTCCTATTCTTTTTCTAACTGATTACACATCAAATGAGAAAAATGCCATCATTTTCCCAGCTAATATGAAACAAGAGAATGATGACAATCACTTCAATGTCTTGCTGAATCTCAATCAAAAGAGGTTTTCATCATATGTACAGTCTTCCATTCTGCTTTAGAGTGCAAGGTAGATAAGGATGAAAGATGAAAAACTCAGCGTGACATTCACAGCATAGTGGCACAGTGATTCCTCTCCCCAGGGAGGCGAGCTGTTGAACATGTCAAGTCACACGCACCAGGAGGTTAATTATATCAATGTTTCATAGTTCAGCCATATCTTAACGGTTTTCATAGAGTTTCTATACAGCACTGTGCAATTTATTAATGTGCTAACCTAAGTGATATGTGATGTATAAGTGAAAGAATGTAATTATAGACAGTGATAGCATCACTTGTTTTGCTTCATCGCAACGGTCACATATATTTTCTTGGTTGAGCCTCTGTTCAATATGCACAGGTTCTGTGGCTGGTGTGCAGATGACCACCTTCGCTTCCAGCTGACAGTGGGTCAGTACACTTGTGACATGCCCAACTGCAGAGCCCTGTACATGGACATGCTGCAAAGACTCTTCCCTTCCAAAGCCAGACAAGAGCTGGTCAGTCGTTTGTCAAAGTTTGATGATGTGTGTATAATGAAATTGTTCTAGTTGTCAGAGTGCAGCACAGACCGCAGATAAAGTTACAGCAGATGCACTGCATGTACACACACAAGCATATATTCAAGAGGGCATACACACATGCACACCGCTCTAAGTGCAGATCTTCTTTCCCAGTCTGTAGCACCCATGCAGTGTGAGTCCCAGGCTCCCTGCTCAATGTAGCTCAGTAGCATGAACAAAGCAGACAGACAGATGAGCTTGGGCAATGATCCGCTCAACAGGCTGCAGGATGTGCCATGTCACCCACTGTGGACAACTCCCTCACACCACTGCCTCGCATTGCCATGACAACCGCCGGCAACCCTCACCCCTTCCCCTTCTCTCCCTCCACGCCTCCTCCCTTTCTTCGCCAGCACCCAGGGACCTGTCCTCATATCAGTTCCAGCTGGGTGCTGCATTTAGAGCGATGGTCGTTCAGCCTCAGGGGGCTGTGAGAGGGAGAGCTGTGTTTCCCAACACCGTGTCTACTCTCTTCACTGTCCCATAAATAGACCCAGAGTCAATGGAGTGCTGACTCCACCTAATTCAGCTATTAGTCATAATTAAATTGGCTTGTATGCTACAGATTATTGGTCTGAATCCTAGGTGGGATTGCCAAAACCCAATTTAAAAAGTGCACAAATGTAGTGCTGATGTCAATATACATAAAAGAGTCTTGGTTTTGTAGGGGTTTTTGGAATAGATCAATTTTGTTTATAATTGTTTTTTTTTTCTTTTCAGTTTTTGCTTTAGACATAAATTATGTCTATATGCTTCAACTTGACAATATACAGCAACAAAAACACAGTCACATGTAATCCACCAGTAAACGGCGAGCTCTGTGCCTGTTAATATTCTAACTGCCTCATTAGACAATATGAAAATGGCATGATATGACAAAATGAATCCTGTCAATGCTGTCTGTACAGCAGCAATATGCTTTGGGCAGATACGTCCTTTGTATGGGGTCTAGGAAACATCATTTCCATTTGCTCATACATGCGGGTCCATTGTAAATTCTAATAGAACATGAATTACAGAAGTCATATTATTAATATTTTCTGTGGAGTCATGCCTCTCTTTTGTTGGGTTTTCATTTAGGGCACAGGAAGCTGCTGTGTGTGAGTCTTAACACTTTTTTTTTTCTCAGTTGACATCCAATTCAATCCACATTCAATCATTTAGGGATGATGGCATCATTTTCTGCTGCCGTTGTCAGTCTTCCTCAAATTCCAGTGCAAGATGCAGCAGTGTGTTTCCTAGCTGGATAGCAGGGGAGACATATTGCCACAGTTAATGGGTTTGTCCAGTATAACAGCTCAAAGCCTTGGTGATAAATCTACTCCTGTGTTCTCGGTTGCCAACAGTGCCCATTGTTTTCAGCATTTTCCCATTTCTGTTGGTCCAAAGGAACAAAGAGAAAAAAAATACAGAGAAATGCTTAAAAGGCTGCCCTGCTGCTTTGATTGTGCAGACTTTTAATTCGACGCAGACATTTCAAAAGCATGGCCGCAAGAATAGTTTGAGAGAGAGCGAGGGAGAGAAGAGAGAGAGAGAGCCCTTTTAGTAGTTTGACATTGTGCTCCCCATAAAAATTGCTTTTGTGAAACTGTCATTTCAGTTTCTTTCTTTGACCTTGCCACAAAATGTTCCAGGAAAAGAAAAGCAGGGAGAAGCTGATGGGTCTGACTGGATGATGACAATGTCCAACCTTCTTTTGCCCTCTGAACCCCCAGCTATTAGGATAAGACAGTTGTGATAATTTCTTACACTAGCTTGTCAAATCATGACCTCCGGCCACACCACATGTCACTGTCTCAACAAAACACCACCTGATATGTAGACTTGGGTGGACATGGTGTCTGGTCTGTGCTCCTGTTGATGATTTACAGTAGAGGCAGCCTCTGATGATCACTTTCAGATGGCGCCATCCTCTATTCTCTAACAGTGGAGCACGCCCCCTGCTGGATGAGGCACCTTATTGCCTGTTGATGAGGTCATCACAACAAGATGTGAGACGTCAGTTGACTGCCACAAAGATCGGATAGTAACGCCCTCCTATTGCTCAGGTGATGGTTGAAGTAATTCATCGCTTTAACCCTTTTTGACTTCTTTCTATTTGCTCCCGTTTCTATGTCTTACCCTATGGAGACGGCACTCTGCAGGGGGAATGTGGATGCAGCAGCTGAACCAACAGCGTCATGGCACTTTAAGAGTGCTTTTTTTCTGCTCTTTTAAACTCTTTGTGCTCCGTGCACAGACTGCCGTGGGCGCTTTCACAAACAAACGTGTGTCATGTACAAACATGCAAGCATGCATCCATACACACATGTGCACATTTTGTGTCATGCTCATGATTTTAGTGCAAAAATGGCGAGGGCAGTGAAGGAGAGGGGGGGGAAGAGAAAGTGAAGAACAAAAAGACGGGTCTTCCTGAAGTTCTGAAGTTGCGCATTAATAAACAGGATTTGCTCGGCTGCCTCTGGCACTTCTGTTCCTTTGGCAGGTCTGTCAGCTCACTCATTTTCAATAAAACCAGTCAGCCGTCTAATGCCTTCCCACCGTCAGTTAGCCGCTATTAGCCCATAGATGAATATCATTCCCTCCGTTCCAATGAAGCAGCCAAGTGATGCTGCCTCTGTGAGCGCTGACACAATGATGAATAGCTACAGGCAGCCCTCGCGCAGAACGGAACTGTTTTCCTTCAGGACATTTCACAGCCAGGAGAGAAAGTCCATTTTATACAGCAACACATCCTGAGCGAGATCTGACACAGACTGTTTCCCAATAAACTTGTGTTTGCATGTCATCAGTTTGACACAATGGTATACATAATACAGTATAGTAGCATTTGCCATATGGGCCACAGCACCTCACTCTAGCATGAAAACGATATGTTCTTTATATCCATCTTATTTAGTCTAGTGGATGATTTTTGCTTTATATTTGTCATTATGATAACAAAATAATAATGAATTAAGGGAATGGGTGATGCCAGACAATGACCTCACCGTCGACCTTACTCTTCCAGACGGAGCATGAACGGGTGTGGGACTGGCAGCGTTTCACCCAGGCACAGCTGAGAGTGGTGGCCCACAGCTGGCAGCGTGACCAGGAGGAACTGCTGGCCAGAGCCCTGGTCACCCTGGAGGAGGCGAGGCAAGCCCACCAGGAAGACCTGCAACTCCACAGAGACCGCCAGCACCAGCAGGACATCTGCTCCCGCCTCAGAGACAAGGTTAGTGGAATCTGTCCCGGGCTTTTTCATAGCGGCATGTTATAATATGCAGTAAATTCAAGTCCTATCCAGCGGCTGTGCTTTTACATCATCGGCTGTCACATTCAACAGAAACACTTCCAACCTTAGGAGACATTATGGCTCAGAGAAGTACTTCGTTATGTTGACAGTTATGCCACAGTGCTGTGTCCACAACCCATCTTTACCTCCATTAGGAACTGGATCTATATCTTTAATATTATATTTGTACATTGTTCTGCAACACAGCCAGTATATAATCTCTATGGTCTCCTTCTCCACACTTCTTTTTTCCTCGGTACACTTCTTCACATCTGCTTGTAGATTGGAAAATATGGAACTGGTTTCCAGGATATTAGGTGCCTGTATCCCTTTCTCAGCAGTCCACAAGGGAGGGTGTGCAAAGGTGTTGTTCTGAGAGATGGGTAGAGAACCAAACAGACGGCAGCGTCTGCCTGCCTGCCCATGTATATCTGCTGACTAGGCTGCAAATTACGCCAGCCTGCCTGCCAGCAACTCACGCTTTAGCTGCCACTTGGGATGGGCTGTGAATGCAAACAAGCTAATAAGGATGGCCTTGTCTTGCTAACATGATGTAGCTGTCTCTGAAGGGTATGTGTTTGGGTTCACAAAACAAACAAGTTACTCATACGAAAAATCCCTGTGTTGTTCTTGCAGCACAAGTCAGATTTGGCCTTGTTTGACAGTTTGTTGATGCTGATGTTCTGTAACTTGTTGATATTTGTCATAAAAGACACTGATTAGATAAGAAGAACCTCTGACCTGCTGAGTTGGGGTTACTGTGAGTCACTACCACTGATTTATGGTTGAATGTCACAGGCTACTTTTCTCAAATAACAGGATATATATACACAGGTCAAGAGAGAAAGAAGCTCCTGGCCCCAATCATTTCTACATGCATGCATGCATGTTCTCTCTGTTTGAATGGGTTTTTCTCTCATGCAGAGACATGTAGAGACACTTAATTGCCCATAAGTGTGAATAGGAGTTTGAGTGTGTTTTTCAGTGCGTTTACATGTGCTTTAGTAATAAGGTTATTCCCCCCATAGGGCCGCAATCAGGTTCCCTAAATGTCATAAAAACGAGAAACCAGATTTTAAGGCTGGCTTCACACAATGCAACCTCTGTGCAATTAGCTGCAGGTTGAAAATTAAACTTTTACTGTTGCCATGTCAACAAACCCTTATGGAACATTCCAAACGATGTTGCAAGCCGTATTTATAATTTTCATTGGATGGTTCACCTGGAACTTCAAGTTGCATGGAACTGAAGTTGCATTTCAGTTACACCATGTAAAGTCAGCCTTAGGTTTTAAGGACCCGTAGTTCCTCCTTAAAACATGAGGCAACCTGGATCAACAATAAATTTGCTGCCAATTGTTGCATCCTTGCCCAGTTGATTTTATTTGCATCTGCGTCTCAAGCCGACACTTTAATGGTCAGCTTTCGTCATGAAATTAGATTAGCGTGTGTATAACCAAAGGTCTGGGAAATGCCTCACTTTCAGCTATTGTCTAAAGTGAGTCAGTTATTGTCAATCCCATGATGTAATCTTTTCCATATTCATGTGATGTGTATGTACTGTATGTGTGCATG
Organism: Holocentrus rufus; assembly: GCA_900302615.1. NCBI lineage: Eukaryota > Metazoa > Chordata > Actinopteri > Holocentriformes > Holocentridae > Holocentrus > Holocentrus rufus. Next base: position 29,107 of record OMLF01050450.1, read on the forward strand.
TTTGAGTGTGTGTGTGTGTGTGTGTGTGTGTAGATGTGCAGATGGACGCCTGTTTTCATCCAATCCTTCCTTCCAGTGCCTTCATTTTCCCAGTGCAGGAACACATCGGGGACACAGGATGGATTCTCCTTCCATTGCATCTGCTTCTGTCAATGCTTTGTTTCTGCAGCTGCCGCCTCGGACCACAGCAACTCCCCTGAATCAACTGTGATTTACTCCCCCCTCCTGAGATCAACTGTTTCTACGCTCTTAAATTTTTGTTTTTTCCTCTCCAATTATGTGTCACTCTTCACAAAATATATATTTCATGGGGGATTCATAGTCACCATCATGACTATTGTCATATGAGATGTCCAAATTCTCAACACTGTAATTTTTTCTCCTGTCCCATGCAGAGTGACATTTAAACTCATTGATCTAGCTCTGACTCACTTATAGGAGTATTCACCACGTATGTGTGTCATTGGATACATGATTTAGCAGTCATATTTTCTATCATAATGAGTATGCAAATAGGCACCATCCAAATTTAATCTCCTCTGTGCCGCCCCGGGGTCAGGTGAGAGCACACCGGTGGAGATAGGGAGGCTTTGGGCCCCTGAGGCTCATACTTTGGGCATGCACAGATGGCTGTGGCTGTGGCTGGGTCTATCCATCTGGACTTGGACGACATCAGCGATCATACAGTAGCTGTTAAGTTTCAGAGGGAGTTTCAGATGGAGTGCCATACAGTGTTTATTCGCTAGATGGTATTTATGGTGAAAGGTAAAATGAAAGGGATGATTAAGACAATAAAACTGACAAGTTATTTTTTATACGTGGGATATTACTCCTTTCATTCCAATTCATTACAGGAATATGGACTCTTGTTTCACAAATCAGCTGCTATTTGTTCTACAGTATTCTGGTAACTTGCTATTGTAATCAGCTAGCATTGTTCTCGGTGTTTCTGTTTATTCTATCCTTTTATTCTACTCAAGTTTTCATCTTGCCTCCCACAGATTTCTCACTCTCAGACACCTCTGATGAGCTATTGTCTTTTCACATCAGCAAATCACGCACTGAGGGATGGCACATCACAGTGATGAGTTCAGGTGGGCAGGGGATGAGTAGGCCTGCAGAACAAGAGAGACGAGAATCAAGACAGAAAAGGAAACAAGCATTTACACAAGAAAGGAGGCTTCTTTTTTATTACGAGAGCTCGTTTTTTTTGTTCTCCGGAGTGCTTGGCAATATCAATAACACTGCTACAGATTAACTTACACCCAGCTGATCTGTGTGTTCTCCCTGAGGTAATCGCAGCCTGGTGAAAGCAGCACCTCTCAAGGCACTGGGTGTTAGCAGATCCCCTGTCGCTGAGTGTTAGTGGCTATGTGTGGGAGTATGGCACTTTGTCCCTCTGGTGCCCTGATGGACATGGCAGAGTCTCAGTAGGTGAGATTGTGCGTGGGCCACCCATAGTTCTGTACTCGCCAACTCTCTGAATAATTAATTGTTCATATCTGTATCATTTGTCTCCCACAAAGGGCTGCACCTAAAGGGGACTTCAGAAACCTCCTTTTAAGCTAGCTGTGGAAATACTAACATGACTCTCTTTTTTTATGCTTTTAATGGACATCAGTGTTTTCCCCTTGAGACGCTCTCTAAAATCGCAGAAGTCTTTAATGTAATTAATGAGTGGTGAAGTTGTTAGTTTAGTTATAACATGCTATTTCCCACTCAGTGTCTCCAATTAGCCACTCTAATATCATAATAAGTTATGTTACTGGGTCAAGATTACTTAGATGGAACATTTTTGCATGAGCTCATTCCTAATCTGGACGCTCATCTGTTATAAATCTTGAGTCTATCATGTATGACCTGGAATGGAAAAGTTATGATAGCCCCGGCCGTGACCAATAACAGAAGACATCTCTTGAGCCGTAGAGCGATGCTAACAAAGGCTTTGAGCGGGCTGGGGTGTGCAGATAGAAAAGGGCTACCATTCTTTTATTATTCTGACATTTCTGCGGTCTTTTTTTGTCCTCCCATGAAAAAGGATGGTGTCCTATTTCCCATTGAATTCACAGAAAATGAGATTCCAGTGACAAATTACTGTAGACTGTACATAATGAGCATTTTATTCTCTTTGTGCTCTCTGAAATGCCTTTTCATCTCCGCCTAAACAAGAAAGACATACTGTACGAAATCAATTCAGCCAACGATTTTTCCAGTCATCGGCTGTGGCTGTGCTCAGACTGAGGCTACGCTATAATGGTATGGTTTAGATTATTCTCTGACCGTTAGTGACCATCGGCTGCAAGTGTACGTTAGACTGCTTACATGTTTCCTATAGCGAATGAAAAACAGTGAACTAGGACAGGGATGAACTGCACACGCACTACACAAGTTGTAAAGCTGGTTTGTACATCCCAAATATATATACTGCACACACACACTCATACACACACAGTTTGTTTATATATAGCCCATCTTTCAAGGTTCCCATCAACAAACACGCTGGTATCTTATCTGGGCCAGGATGGAGCTTGATTGATGGTGCAATTATGTGTGATAGTTATCCTCGATTTCAAAACCCCCACAGCTTTTTCAGTGTGATTTTTAACCTTCTTCTGATTACGCAACACAGAACCTATCCATGACAGTGGTTTCACAGGTTGAGAAACGGTGTGATGCAGAGTTGGTATTGATTGGTAGAGATGTTGAAATCAGCTCGGGCTTGTTGTTTTTGACATATGGATATTTTTTCTTTCCTGTATGGAGAACATTTCTGTGCCATATAGGGAGATATTGCAGTATCTGTGCCTCCCCAGTGACTATATATTGCCAGTAGACTTTGCACAGTAGTAAACAAAGAAACAAATTATATCATTAGAATGAATTAATTCATGTTTTTTGCTCAACTCTCTCAGCAGTGTGCATGTTTCACTACTGAAGGAAAAAGTGCATGTACATTGAATATCAGTGTAGTTTGTTGCTACTTAAAGAGAAAACATATTACCCAAAGATTCATAAAGCATTTTAGTTACTAGTGAAGTCATTTCCCCATTAGGCATTTATCCTCTGAGTGTTGCCTCTTCTCACATACTAAACATTTCTCAATATCTTTCGGGCCCTGCATGCAAATTTGCTTAAAAAATTACCAAATGGCAGATATATCAGACTGTAGTGACACATGGATCTATGAACATTTGTCATGCTTAATTAAAATATTTTCTGCTCAAATTTTCTATCTCATAAAATTCACAGAATTCAACAGTATCCACAACATGCATAAATTCAGTCTGACAATATATATTCCATTGCTCATGTCTCATAGTATTATTATTGTATTATTGTGTTTTTTCTGTCTATTGAAACACTCCTGATTACACTGTGGTAATAAGTTTTTGGGCAGGGCCACACCCACAGTCACTGAATCGTAACAGTGACCTTCAAATCACAAGACAATGTTATGCAAGACAATATGAGAATAACAACAGCTTATAGACATGCACAGTACACACACAGTGCAAGGGCAGCAGGAACTCCCATACAAGATAAAGGGACGATGCAAGACAGGACAGGACAGCGAACTAATCAGCGGCTTATACATTAAAGGTCTGTGCAGTCTTCACGTGTGCGCTTACATGGGAAAACTGTTCGATTTCCAAAGTAGAAGCATTTCATGTCTCCAGCCTCAACACTATTTCAAATGGCAGTGGATTAGAGGCAGGATTGTCTAGCTAAGTCCTCTCCCAAACCAACATGAAGCCAGTTGTTGGTTCTTTTCAGACAGGCTTCAAGTATGATTGACTTGATGATACTGCTGGTGCTAATGTGTGTTAGACCATGTTAATTCGCAGTTCTCTCCTAGGGGGCCTCTTAAGCTCTCCACTGATAGATCTGTGAATCTGCCAGCCTGGTCGGTATGCAACACTTCAATACCCAGCATGCCGCAGGGAGGCTGCTGCATAACGAACCTGTCACTCACTCTCCAGCAACTGTTTGACTGTGTGTGTCGATCTGTGTGTGTGTGTGTGTTGTGTGAGTGTGAGTGTGCGTGCGCGCGCATGTGAGCATGCATGTGTGTGCTCTAAATGTGTAGACATTCTGTTTCCAGATGTCTAGCCAGATGAGTGAACACAGCATTGCCTGCAAACTGTTTTTAAAGGAGCAGTTCACCCAAAATACATCAACAACAGCAACAACAACAGCAAAAAGAATCATTTTCCCACTTACCCCTAGTGCAGTTTATCCATCCAGATAGTTTCTGTGCAATTTGTTGAGGTTTCCAGTTTGCTGCACTCCACTTCCCTGTCCTTTCACCCCAATACCAAGAGGCTGGACGCTTATTCTTTTGTGGGGGAGCTCAAAAATGTACGTGTGGAAAAACTCCAAAAGCAAGGACATAGATACTCAACATAATCCACTGTATGTGCCTTGAATTTGTCCTTGTTGGGGGCAGATTCCTTTAAATGCAATATTACTATTTCTAATTATATATTTGAATGAAAAGTTAAAATGCTCAGAACCATGTTTGTAATTTCAAAGCTTCACAGGTGTCAGGGTGAAAGTGATTGTTTTTGTACGTTTTTGACAACTTTTAGGACTCTCGTGCATGACCTCAGTTAATGTCTATGTGTCAGTGCTTTCCCAGCAAGAACAATTGTTCTAGTTCTAGTTGTAGTTCTAGTTGGGAGTTTTTAGAACGGCGAACAGCACGGGTTTTCTCTGCTGTTTGCAGCGCCTTGTCTTGTCCGGAGGTGCTCTAACAAATGAAGTGTGAGGGGCTGTTTTGACGCCACAGTTCACAACACACGTTGGCATATTGGCACTGGGACTCACCTGGATGTCTCTCTGTGTGATTTAGTGTCAAGACAGCTGCTGACAGACAATAACCTGCTTTTGTTTTCTTTCACTGTGTATTTACGCTGTGTGTGTGTGTGTGTTGTGTGTGTGCTTCTAGCTGCAGCAGTGGCGTTCCCAGCAGGAGGAAGTGGCGAGGCTGGAGGCAGTTATAGCTGCTAGACGACAAGAAGAAGAGGAGGAGAGGCTAAAGAGGGAGCAGGAGAAGGAGGCGGCCGTCAGATCACAACAGAAAGAAAAAGTGAACACTTCATGTTATGCTGCGGTTATTTCTTCTTGCAGCACTTACCTATCTAACATCAGCACTGCTTATGTGTGTACAAGCTCGAAGCTGTCTTGATTCTGCATGTTTCCCAAGACAATTGAATTATCAACTTATTGGTTAATTGATATTCATGAATTTGCTCCCCGACTCGTTTGGATGATCACACTCCCTGGATTTTAAACTTGCTGAGTGTTGTCAGGGAAATGGGTCGGTCACAAACTGCTACTCAACCCTCACCCACTCACCCATGGATGTCTCTAAATACTCTGTGTGTGTGTGTGTGTGTGTGTGTGTGTGTGTGTGTGTGTGTGTTTCCATCTTGAAGCCAAGTATCCAAAAGGCCCCTCACCACAGTTTGATAATTAATATTACACCTGTGCAAACAATGAATTGATGCATTATTGTACCAAAGATCTCCACAATCACATACAGATAATGAGATAGCCACAAGAACTTTTTTTAGAAAGATAGACCCGGTTTATTTCTAAAATATAACCCCAATCTCAGCATAGTTTTTTATACAAGGCTTTAATTGTGTGACTTAGCAGAAAAACAACAACCAATCAACATCATTTCTTTAAAACAGCGTAAGGATACATGTTGAACAAATTGAATATATTGTAACAATTGTCTGGGTATTCTGATTAATTGATTTAGTTAATATCCTCACAGGTATAACAGTGCAAGAATGTTTGTGTGTGTGTGTGTGTGTGTGTCTGTTTAATTAACTCTCTTCTCGGGGGTCTGCTAGAAGAGCATGAGCAACCTGAGACAATCTCTGATTAATGAGAGCATTTAGGCTGCATTGGATTCCATATAATTTAGCACAGTGGTGTGGCAGACATTGAAATATCATCTCATTCTCCCCATTTACACCTATCTGATTTGTGCGCTGTCACAATCAATAGGACATGAAGATCTTAGAGTTGCAAGGGAGTCAAATGAGTGTGGGGGGGGTGTGGCCGCCGGTTTTCTTGTTTTTGTAAACTTTATGTCGTTATTCTCTATAAATCGTTGTTTTTCCCCAGGTGAGGCAGTTTTATTTAAAGCAGCAGAGGAGGAGGGAGGTGCTGGAGAAGAGGGATCAGGAGAGACTTGCCCAGCTGAGAAGCGTTATGGAAGAGCAGGCTAGAAGAGATAAGGAGAGGTGAGTAATACGCCATGGGACCTTGATTTTCCACTGCTGCTTACTGCATCAAGGTTGCTAAAGGAGAACGCAGAACCCTACATGGTCCATACCTGCCTGCGTCTTATGGGTTTATTGAAATATATTGTTTTTCAAGTGGTAATCTGTGAGATCTTTGTTTTTATATTCTTGTTTTTATTAGTGCCAAGTGGTCATTGCTGATGTGTCTTTGCACTGCACCTCCTAGAGATCATTTCAGAACAGTGTGTCCAGCACTGTTATGTCTCTTTCATTGTCGTCCATATTAAATGAATGGTGTCTGAGTTTTTGTAGCAGGCACTCTTTTATTTGTCTATTCAGCCAAAATGGTTATTGCTGCTCATGCTATTTATCTATAAAATGGTAAACTTTATAGAGGATTTTTCCATGGAAACACAAAATGTTTTAGAATTGCAAATGCAGCAAATATAAAAGTGTACCCATAAAAAAGTACCAGATTATTACCTTAATCTCTGCAGTGATAAACACGGCTTATGAAAATAAAAAGGGAGCATTTTGCCTCTGAAACATCCCCTTTTGGTCTCATTTGCTGAGCTTTTCTCTCCAGATTAGAGCTGAACAATTATTTGAAATATTATCACAAAAATTGGCATGTGCAGTATCTAAATTGCAGGAGCAATTTTTTGATGAAAGATAATAATGTGAGACAAAATTACATGATAAGTGAAGCATTGTGATACAACAGAGATGCCCTGGCCCACAAATCGTACTCTTAAGAAATTTATAAGAAAACATTTTTGGTACAGACCCTGGCAGAAATCACATCAGTGTCATTTTTTTTAAGGTGAACATGAAAATTGCAATGCAAAAATTAGCATTGCCAAAAATAGTATGAATCATATCGTAATGGCAATACCTGACAGAGTAATTGCAGTATGATTTTTTTCACCATATAGTTCAGCTCGACCACTCACAGATTGGTATGATACCAGCTGATGGTACTGAGACAGGTACTGACACCAGAGACTCTGGCCATAAGGCTCAACTCAGGCAAGTATGAGAGGGGGGGGGATCAGGAGGGGCTGAGTGAGAGATGAAGCAGATGATGAGAGCCGAGCTGCTCTCTGGCAGCTTCATAAAAACCTCCACAGCCCCGGGGGCCGCCGGCTGTGTCAGGGGAGATAGGTAATGGCGGTGTTGGCAGTGGCACGGGAAGAGAAGGCTCTGTTAGGTCTGATGTCCTCACCCTCTGTGCTCGCCTCAGGGTGCAGTTTCGGGAAGAGCTGCTGCAGCGTCGCGGCGAGGAGAGAGAGGCGCGGGTGCTGGAGCGCCAGAGAGAAGAGGAAGAGAGACGGAATCGTTTGGAGGCTCTCAGAAATCAGGTGGATCATTATCTGCCCTTAACCCTATCAGCCACACTGATTAGGCCTGTCAGTTAAAATGACCCACTGGGGAATGCTTGGACTCTCCCTGTCCAAGTTGAGGCATCACTGCCACCTTTTGGCAGTAAATAAGAATACAGTTGTACATCATCACAAGATTAAATGTTTTTTTCTCTTTTTTTTTCTATTTATCTTAGGTTGCGGTGGTGGCGGAGGCGGACCCAAAGAGGATGATGGGAGATACAGAGGCTTGGCGGAGCCGGCAGTGGAATGTAAATAAGGGGTTTGACCTCCAGAAACCCCTCTACAATATTAACACATACACAGACACACAGGTGAGGCATGGTGAAATCTACCCACCTATAACCTTTACCTTGTTCTCATGATCTTACATGAAAGCGCCGCAGTCTGGTGGTCATTTACCCCAAATTCCTCCTCTGAGCTCCTGATCAAATGATGTTTGATGTTTGGCTTAAACCTCTGTGAGATTGAGAAATGACCCTGAGAGAGAAATTATGCAAGCTGTTTGGCTGATGTTTGACTTTCCTCATCTTTGAGACCTTTACACAGCGTGCGTCTCAAGGCCACTCGGTCAATCAGTGTTTGTAGTGTGGGTGCTTTGTCATGTCGGTGAACACATCAGAAGTCAATAATTGGACCAGTGACTAATGATTGTCAAAATGTTATAGTGTCTCTTGTAATACCAAACCAGGAGGGATTTGTGACTGATCTTGGTTTGACTGTAGAGTGTGTGGTAAACCATAAAAACAAACAATGTGAAGGAATAAATGGGGTGATGGAGTGAGGCCGTGTGCTGCCTGTAAAGTGGATGCATTTGTTTTCTAGATTGTGTCTGACCCAAGAGTGCGGATTGAGCAGGCTCTTCGGGAGGCTGGGCTCCACCACACCCAGTACGCCAAAGAGGTCCTGTCTGGTGTCAAGCCCCCCAAGCCACCTCGCCGAGACGCTCAGTCCATACTCAAATTCTGAGCCAGCCCTTGTTTGTGTCATCATTTCAAATAAAACCAAACCTTGGCTCTAGAATTGGACATCGCACTTTGTATCTCCCATGAAAGGTTTGGCACAAAAACACAAAAAGAGCATTACTCAGAATGTAAACTGATCAGTCTAATTACTTTTTCTGTCATAAGTTAGGCTGCCAAAAAACACAAAACAAGCAATATTGGTTTCATTTATTTTCTTTACACTCTACTATGCCTCATTAGAAAATATGTGCAATCTTTTGAGTGATGACAAACACGTGTCCCACAAATGAAAATTACCTCTCCACACATTTGTCTCAATATTCATTATTGGCGCTCCTAATCAGAATGTTTGCAGGTGTCCTACATTGAATGTTGTTCTTCATGTGAAAAAAAAATATTGTGTGACAGGAGCTACTTATCTTAATGTACTTCTATGAATATGTGATTATCAGCACATTTATGAGAAGATCCACCTCCTCTGCCTGCATGTCAAGGGAAATCACTAAGGATTTCATAAATGCTACTTAGTGTAACTTAGTCTGACATGTAGACTAGAGTAAATACATTTTAAATAGGTACTCAGAGAGCGCAAAACCTCCGCCAGCACGGAACAATTCTCCAAATTGTTTCTTGGCTCGAGGCCTATCTATCCACTAAATGCCATGGAAACCCACTCCCAGGTTTTTGAGATACCCTGCTGAGAGACAGACTAACAGGGAAGAAAACATCCCTGGCAGAGGTAAAACTGGAGGCCAGATATCAAGATTATTGTACAGAAGATTTACTTTCTTTTAGAAATTACCACAGCATGATAGTGTACATAAGAAGCAAAGTATTCAATATAAAAAGATACAATACATATAGCAACATACAGTCTTTGAGCTTCATCAAAAAGATCACAAATCTTTACAGCATATTAAAATAACGTCTTAAATAACTGTCTAATTCACATATCAACATGTAAAGTATATACACTTATCCACATATCAGTCGAGGTTATATACACTCCATTAGGAGGCCTTAGGCAGGGACAGGAGGTAACTTGGGCGTGGGCGTCTCAGACAATATATCCCAGGCGTTTCTTTATAAAGTGGGACACCAGGAGCTGAGGTCTCTCCTGGTACTGCACCAGAACATCATGAGGCGTGGTGATCTGGTCTCCCTCAAAGCGGTTCAGCAGTGTCACACAGATCACAGCCGCTGATGGGGAAAAAAAAAAAAAAGACATGTTAGAGGAAAATTGCCAATAATTTTTTACATACAAGCCCAGATTAAGTGTTGTTGTTTTAAATCCCTGGGAGCCTGTCCTGCTGATTGTGGAGATGTGACTGGCAAAGCAAGGTTAATTGAAACAGTGTGCTGAAAGCCTCTTTGTTCCTCACAGTGCTGTCACCATGGCGCCACAGAGTTCAAGGAGCAAAATTCAAGTCAATCAGGCAGAAGTGAGGCACTTTTCCACATTTCTATATTTTCTACAAATCATCCCATACACTCCATTATTTAATCAATAAAAGAAAGTAGAAGTTCTGTGAAGTATTTATCTCACTATATGAATCTTATACATTGCAAAGTCTGAAATGCATTATGGCACTCTACGTAAAGCAATACCTTTAAGGCCACAGACACGGCACATAGCAGCAAAAACTGTGGATTCCATTTCAATATTTCTCACTCCGGCATCGTGGGCTTTCCTCAAATACTCGAGTTTTTCTTCCGTAGAGAAGGAACAGAGAGCCCCATCCAGTCGGCCCTGACCTAGAGAAACAGCACAGGCTTTGTCAATACATAACCAGTGGATATGTACTTGTCCTTGCCTGCACTCCACAAGGGGGGCAAGGTGATCAAATAGGATGACAAACTTAAACATCAGCCATAGATCAAAAATGAAAGTAGGTGAGGGTGTGCGAGGATATGAGGTGCTGTTTACCTTCATAGAAGTCATGGGTGCACATGGTGTTTCCGATCACTACTGGCAGGTCTTGGAGCTCAGAGGAGCACTGCAGGAGCTCATTGGCCAAATCCTCGTCCAGCTCAGTACTCCGGGTGATAACCTTACCCAGAACCACCTGCTCAAACTGGGCCTGGAAGGTGTGATCCACTGCTTTACTGGAGATCACCACTGTCCCTGGAGCCAGACCTAGAGACAATGCCAGACATTTTACCATCACGTGCACTTTGTTTTCAGTGCAGGCCCCTTTTGAACAATTCAAAAGGGCCCTGCACTCATTATCACCTTAAAAAATGGAGAAACTTACCAACTCCACCAGATGTCCCAATGCGGAAGAGGGCCACGTCACGGCAGTGGGCATGGTGCAGCAGTTTGATGAGCTCATGCAGCATGATGGAGATGGAGGGGACGCCCATACCATGCTGTAAAGATACAAACAAGACCAAACTTTCTCAGTGTTCAACCATTCCTACAGCATCTTTATGTCAAATATTTGGTGTTCTAAAATGTATTAGAAACAAAATCTGCTCAGACAGTGGATTTCACTCTTCTCTACAAACAGTTCAAACTGCTTATGCAACACTTACACTTATAGAGAGCACCGGTCCCACTTTATACATGCAGTAGCGATCTGTTCCCTCACAGATATCTCTGATGTCATCTTTGCTTCCAGGCAGCTGTAACTCCTGGTGGATAAACTGGGCAAAGGCCTTCATGCGATTCGCGCTTCCACCAACACAAACAAACTATTGTAGACAAAGAGAAAGAGAAATATTGCATTCTTTTTCTACTAGAACTAATTCTAAAGGATATTTCTTTTTCTGAAGACGGTCTCACAAACCTTGATATCCCCAAACATCTCTGGAAGGTTGTGAGTCTTGGTGCCTAAGCTGAAGTGGTAGAGAATATCCTCTTCCATAGTGTCCAAGTGGGGATTTTTCACCTGGACCTGTTGTCTAAGAACAATGCAGTTGGACATTTAATGCATGTAATAAAAACTAGTGAACCAACCATATAAAATATTCTCTTGGTGGATTACCAAACACAGTGACACTGAAATTTTTTTGAAGACTTTTTGAGGAGCAGCAACAAAAACACAACTCCCTTGAGGAGTCAATGTACTCACTTGATATACTCATTGTGGTCATTCCCCATGCAGTTCAGCAGAATCGGTGCCATGACTGCAGAAGACGATTTGAAATCCAAACGTATAAATTCTTTAAAGTCGGTTGTTCTGCCGTGAAGCTCCAAACACTTGATGCAACTTGCTGAGAATAAGAGTTGTGTTTAGCTGCAGAGCTGATATAGCTGTGACCCCTGACCTTGTCTCTGGCATGATTGGCTGCAGAAAGAGGAGTAGTACCTGTCCTCTGTCTGTCGGAAAAACATTCACCAACCCAAACAAACGAGACCAGGATAATGGATAACTACTGGCCCAGTTCCAATGTCAAGCCTGGGTGTATCTTTAAACAGCACATCACGCCTACATGGTTTAATATTTCTTGTTTGACGTAAACTGTCTGAGTAATACTTGTGAGTGATTTGTGTATAATGCCACATCACCCATTTTTTAACCCAATTTCAAAGTTTCATACCACTGAAATGACGCATTCTTGAAATGGCCGGTGTTTCTAAGACCACTATGTTTGCATCACTTACACAGCATTGCATAACCTGCAACACTGGTATGCAGTGGGGCTGTAAAAACAATATACACAAGTACATTACACAACATACATTTTCCCTCTAAGATTGAACCATAAAGTACACCCTAATTTACTCTGAGAGTGCTTTCGATGTGACTGGCAAAATGAACCATTACTTATTTAAGGATATTCAATTTTTTTTTTTAAGCATTTCTGATGTATTCGACAGTGACAGCGGAGACAGACAGGAACAACGGGCGAGAGAGAGGGGATGCAGCAAAAGGCGTGGATCGGAATTGAACAGCCACTCCATATACAAAGAACTCACTTTCATTTAATGCATTTAAACATTCATTGCACAAAAAGTGTAAAATGAACTTTATTTGAACCACAAAATGTTTTTCTTACAATAAATAGCCTTTTATAGATCGACAGATATGAGGAAAAACTTAACACAAGTCCTAAAGGGCATAGCTTGAAAAACATCAGCCCCAGGTCATTGATACAAGCTGATGTGTTGAATAATAAATCGGACATGACAACAGTACAATCTGCAGCTGAAACTAAGATGGAGGAATTTCCTGGTGAGCAAAGCATTGCTGAATTTTGATGAAAGGATGCCGAGTCTATTCCCTTTTTGGCCTTTGAGTTGAAGTTTGACCCATGTCCAGCTGGCAGTCCTCTAATCTTGCGACACTGATGGACACACACAGACATAAACACACAAGCTGCATGAATCCATGAATTCAAATAATCACCCGCAGAACATTTTGAACAAGTCAGGATTCAAATATTCTCTCAGCTATACTCAAGAGGCAAATGATTATTATTTCATAATGGCAGAAGGCTTACAATTTCATACCTGTGGGTTTTTGACTATCATTTCAGCATATAGTTCCATATGTATGTGTTGTAAAATCAATACATTACTCAATGATTTGACTTCATTTTCATTTAGGTAAATACTGCAGGCGCATTGTGAAAGAATGAGCCCAATCAGTGATAATGACCTTGGGCACTGCAGCTCAAACTGTGGTCAGAAACACTGTGACACTTACTTGACACATGACTGTTGGCTTTAGGTTTATCGTCCTCAGCGTAGCCAAAGCTCAGTAGCTTCGACATGTTGACAGGTGCTGGTCTCTTGTCAAAGACTCTGTAGAATACCAGGAAAACAACAATCAAAATGAGTGGGGGCTGAATGGCGCTAGCAAAAGTAGGAAATATTTTTTGGAAGATAAGCTTGAAATAAATATCGATCCAAATGATGCTTATGTAGTTGGAGATAATGTTATTTCATCATCATCACCACACATTGAGATAAACCACAGACTGGGGCAGACTTGGCCAGACTGTACTGTTCACTCCTTTTGTCATTGTTTGAGGAAAAAAAACGCTTATGTAATGAGTAGCCAGTGCATGTCTCAACTTAGTGTTGGTTTGGTAGGGTCCACATTCAGTGTTTGCAAAATTTCATGAACTTGCAGCCGCTGTTCCACGTGGCATCTTAACATGTTTTTGTGCCTTTGCTTCTTTTCTGTAAACCTTTAAACACCCCATAATATACATGCTCTAACTGCAGAGCTACCCTAGTCTATCTGGTATGTTCCTATGGCATTTTGTCAGGCAGGTCATTTAGGGTTTTTGATGAGTCATTGACATTTTCACAAAGGGAAAAGGAACATTTGCACAGAGCAACAGGAAGCCAAAACAAATACCCAGGTGAACATCAAGCTACAGTTCTGTGTGCTGTTTCATTTGACCCAGCTGTGCAGCTAACTCACGATCAGTGCTCCTCAGTTTTCACAACACAGAGACTTATGGTCTCCATGGTACACGAAAAAGTACCCAAATCTTTTATTTAAGTAAAAGCAGTAAAAATAGTAGTAGTAGTCATGCATTCAAAATTTTACTTCAGTAAAAGTATAGAAATATTTGCATTTAAATCTACTTAGGTGTGAATATAAAAGTATTCATGGTGAAGAATGGCCCCTTCCAGAGTGTTGAATTATTGATGCATTAACCTACAAGGAGTATTTCAATGTTGTAGCTCTAACTGCAACGTATACTGTTGCCTAGTTTCAATTCTAATAATGCATTTTATTTTATGTTCTAATGTATGTTTTCGATGTAAATCCTTATTCTATTCTAAAGTATAAAGAATCACACAATGGAAATACTCAAGCAAAGGGCTAGAACTTCAAAATTGCACTTAAGTACAGTACTTGGGTACATGCACTTATTTGCTTTCCACCTCAGACAGTAAATATGAAATTCAAATATCTAAGGTACGATCTTAGTGTCTAAGATATTAAAAAAACATGAACATGAATTAACTTGTGTACAAAAGTTAATAACAGGACATCCAAACAAAGCGGTTAAAAAACAGACTAGATATTTTTGTCTTTATCTTTGGGCTTGTTGCAAGGGAGACCTTTTTTTTTTTTTTTTAAGACAATGGGATTTGCAAACAAAACTCACTTTCTTAAATCCCACTAATTAATGTTCAGATGTTTATCAGCCATGTATCTAATTTCACCATTGTAATACCAGTGCTCTTATACTCATGCTAATTGAAAACCATAACACTTTGCCAAGAGCTTGATAAATCATGATACTGCTCATGCTCATCATTGAAAAAATGTGTTATTGAACTTAACTTGTAGAGGAACAACTTATATTGCTTATAAAAGGTTACTAAATATCTAATAACAGCTTTGAGTTACTGACTCCAACAACTATTTGTTTCTCTAACCTTGTTCATTCTCTTTAGACCATATCAATCTCAAAATTGATTGATATGGTCTCAGGTAATGAGTTCACTGGCCTGTAGATCCTTGTCTATCACATAAAAATCTGGTTCTGAGAATTGTGAAAAGGGAAATGTAGAGATGCCATCCACCCATTCTGAGTACTATTAAAAAAACAAAACAAAAACACAACAACGCCATCTTGTGACCACATGAACTTACATCCTCCTGAATTTACTGGTCTCATGATATTGAGTGGATAAAGGCAGTTTCTCCATCTGGCTGTCAGGATTGTTGTTCAGCTGTTGAACACAAAACACAGACACATAATGTGGTTCATATAGTAAAATATAAATAAAGGAAAATAATTTACATGGTAAATTTGTCTCTGTTTTCCAGCTACATGCATTCTGGCATGTATCATCTACCATGGTAAAAAAAAATTAAAAATTTACTTCCTGACCAGAAAGAGGTATCTTTTCACTTTGACTCTAAATCCGTGACAAACTAAGCCCTGACCAAAGTAGGCCTGCACAGGCCCACAGCTACATTAGCACTAATCACAAACAATTTTCCACCTGTGCTTTCATAAAACATGCAGACAGAATAATAGACAGAATAAAGCAACACAAAAAAGGATAGAAGTGAGAGCTGCTGCAGGAGTGTGGCCGAGTGACTTTCAAAGTGACATTTGCATTTCTTTGTTTACCTTGTCCTTGCCATTGGTGCTATCACCCCTCTCTCTAGCTGACTTGTCGTCAGTCCCAAAGGGGGGTTCTAGAGGCCGAAAGGCTCCAAGAATTTTCTTCTCTTTATTTTCAGTTCGGCTGCTGGGGAAAAAAACATAAATGGATATGACATGCATCTTTCACTTTATGATTGCTTGAGTAGAAAACGGAGTCAGTAATTAGTCAGTAATTCAAGTTTTTCCTTGATTATAACTGAGAGTTGATGTGTTTCTTTTACTCCTTCTATTTCTTTATTCAATTCATTCTTTGAAGTTTTTTTTTACACGGGTATAATAATAACAATAATTACAATGATTGTAATGATAATAATAATTATAATAATAATCTATCAATATTCTGGAGAGTAATGTAATGAAAGCTACAGCTGTACCTCAGGTCATTGGTGTCTTCTGCTGCAGGGCAGAACCAGTTTGAAGGTTTGTATGGGTGAGGTTTGGGAGTAGTCACCTCCTCATGGCACAAAAGGTCTGTTGGACAATTACAAAAGAACACAAAATGTAGGCAAATGTAGTGACCAACAAGGAGTCATAATATTCATAGGTAAAGCAACAGGTTGGCACTACCCTTCTGCCCTCCTCGTTTTGCAAGTTTGACATAGTCTGAATCAGTCTCTAGGACTGCAACTCTTCGCCCACGGGCCTTTTCCTCCTCAGGAGCACTGTTGGCACCTGGGCACAGGCCAGGGATCTGGGAGGTTTGGTTGTTATTAAAGTATCCTGTTTTCAGACCTGTAACACACACACACACACACACACACATGCACATGCACACGAATAAAGAAAGATAGATCGATAGAAAGAACAAGTGTGTGTATGGTTGGAGTTGAGGTTTACGTAGGCTGTAGCTGTATAGGAGAGAGGGAGATTCCGTTTGTTGCTCTTCTATGATCTATCTGACCTCCCATGAGGAGGGTGAACAGCAGTTAGCTAACTTAACATTCATTAGAAGCAGCATCTGCCCCAAAGGCCCAAAAGACTGTGTCCTCTGTTAATATGGCCGATACAAAACACTTGTAATGATGATGCTTCGGTTGTACTTGCCAGGTTTGGTCGTTTGGTCGTGGTTTGGATCGTTACTCATGTCTATTGCGGCTTTTCTATTGGAAATGGAAAAGAAAACCCACCACATGACCGTCAATGTCCATCGGATAGCTAATATTAGCATTAACGCACGCAACCCGTAATAGCAACGGAATTTAACGATTATAACGATAGCGTGGGCGCTGATAAGTTTCATAAACATTTTTTAAACGCAGCAGTAAAAAAGGTTTCACCTCGTATGGGTCTTACTTACCCTGAAAACATTTAGGAAGAAGAGAGTATGAACTGCTGCAAGTGGAGCGCTCACTCTGTTTGTAACTTGTTTCTGCGTTACCATAGAAACATTTTGGCTGCTCTGTGTTGTAGAAGTAGAGTTAGTAGAACGGTTCTGTTCATGAAAATAAGCCCCGATGCCAGACATTTAACAACCAAGAAACGTATAATGAAGAGAGAACGAGTCGCAGCACTTCAGGGGCTTGCAAAGAAGTAGGCTAATTTCCAGCAGGTGATTGGATTTAGTCGTGATACATTTAATTCCAGATTTTTGTCTATCTGGACGTGAATTTCTTGACCCACCTTTTCGGATATTTAGCATATAGAGGACAAATGTTCGTTTTGTAAACTGTCAAATTACAAAAGTCGTGTGTGTCTTTGGATCGCGCACATTAGACTTTACCTCAAAATGGGTCTGGCTGAACAGGATCTGTCGTCAGAAAAGTCATATGTTTTGCAGAGTCCCGCATCGGAGCTATGAAATTAAATGCATGTATCTTAAGAAGAGTACTGTGCTTGAAGCGTCACTTGTCAAGTTATTAAGCTAGTCGACGCTTGGCAAATGCTACACACCTTGGGAGCATACACCCAAGAGTAAATGCGGACTGTAGGGATGGAATGAATTATTTTCTATTCTATCCAATTCTATTTCTATGATGCGGACTGTACTACTTTTGTTCTTTGTGAAAGAACACAGTACAGAGTACAGTATATGAAATTGTCAAAATATTCAAGATTTCAAGAATAAAAATAACTTATTTCAGAAAAGTCAAAGCTGGAAATGTGTAGCCTCAGCTACACCAAGGCACCTACATTTAAAGTTACACTCTATAGATTTAGATTGTAGGGCAGATGACCACCATAGGTCCAAACGGGAATAGGATATATGAAATACTAGAATATCTATACACACTGAGAAGTTGAGGACGCCTAAAAGAGTTGGAGGTAATAGAGTTTCCCCTGAAATGTTGATTGTTGATACGCTACATAACCACAACGCTGTTGAATACGAGTATCAACAAAATGACCATGAATATGAAGGCGGATTTCAACAGGATATTATTTTCTAATAATTTTAATTTGTCCGTTTGAAGCTTCTGGGCACGATCCTATTTAATATTCCAGTGAAGTGCTGTTGAAACAAAAACTATGATGGGATGATAAACTGCCTACAAAGAAACTTGTCACGCAAGAAGATAAATCTTTAGAAGTTCTTTGTGGGTAAAGTCTATTATAAAGCAATTACTATTTGAAATTAGGCTGCACTGATCGCTTTCGCTGCAAAAACGGTTCTTTAATGTTACTTGAAAAGTTCTTCAGTGATTTTATGACACACAAATCGCAAATGGTTTTTCGTGGTGTAGCCGCCGGCTTCTTTATGACTCAGTCAGTCTCCATAAGTATTTTGACAGTGACATATTGTTTAATGTGTTGGCTCTGTATTCTAATTCGAAATGACACAATGACTGAGAGTATGTCATTTTACATAAGGGCCGATTATATTATATTTTCAGCATTTACTGGATGAACAGTCAAAATGCGACACCAATGTTTTCATAGGCTATAGCAGCTTATAAAATTCTACAGAACATAAAAAAACAAAGTCAGTATAAAACGCAATACAAATACTGTTAAAAACAACAACATACAGTTAAATTACTATCATCTAACCCTGATATATTCTACATTAAACTCCAATTTGTGTAATATCGTTGGAAGCACATTATTAAGTAATTAAATCATTTTCCAGTACACTGACCATGTTTATTATTAAATACACTGATCATCTTTATTGCCTGTATGAAATATGCCTTGACATAATCACCCTTAGCATGGAGCCTTTATTCCCTGGTGGCAGAGTTGGGAACATGCGCAGAGGAAATGATGTGGTAATGGTCCTCTAATTACCGAGCAACGTCAAGCTAACCAGTGACAGCATGCACATATCCGGAAGTGCAGCGACTCTGCCTTTAAAATAAGAGTGTCAAATGTTTGCTTTGGACAAACGACAGTAAAGAGAATTTTAAAAACAAAGCAATCAACTCTTTGAGAGTGCACAGTAACAAAAACCGTCGTAAAACCTGGATTATTCATAAGATTTAGACTACATGTTAGGAGGAACTATAGCTGAAAATAGACATAACATGATATTTTGTATTACAGTATATTGTCTCAACAAGTTTTACTTTTTACTTATCTATTTAATTTGTATTTTCTTTTTATTAATTTTATAAAACAGACGGCATCAGTGTGCTTACAGTCAAAACATGCACGTCACACAGAGGAAGGCACAGAGAAGACACTAGTACGAAATAGTGAAAAATAAAAATGATATAAATAATAAATAAATAATTATAATAAATTTTAAAAAAATTCAATCCACCATATTTGCCTTTCCATCATTTCACTACCCTCGTCTTCCCACAATAACCAAAATGAATAGGTTCATGTGAAAGAAAGAAAGAAAGAAAGAAAGAAAGAAAGAAAGAAAGAAAGAAATAGTAATTTATTGTGAAAATGGTGACCGGAAGTCGTTTTTTCATTGTCTCTTTTAACGCTGGTTAATTACAGTGAGTTGTTGCAAGGTAACTTCCTCCTCCAATCCAGGCTTCGCCGTCGTAGCGCAGCCGCAAGAAAAACCCACTCCGTGCTAATATGAGAAGGAGGACAAAGTTACAGAATGCGGCTTCATTTCCCTCTCCGGAATATTGATTAACGAGTAAATTTGTGACGTTGTATCGAACCGACGACGGACAATAATGTTGACTGTGCGCAGGCTCTGCTTTTTATACTTATCAAAACAAATAGGGTATTGTCGGTGAATTCTCGGGAGATGGCAGAATAGTTCGTTTTACGCCAGTTACCGACCCCTCAGTAAAGCACTTTGAACAGAATAATACGCAAGGTAAGTTTGCCCATTTCTTGTGTAAAATTTGGAATTCCAATAGGCTTTCAGTGCTTTCGTCACTTCTTTCTTTCATACGGGTAGCATAATCTCAGTGCAAGTTTGTTGTATTGAAAAGGTGTCATAACGTGTATTAACAAAGAATTCAGTCTTCATCAAGTGTTTTTGTTTTTGTAAGTTAAGTCTTGGTTTGTTTTGTATTTCAGCCAAACGGCTTCTGGTTTATCTTGTTTAGGCTGTATGAAAAAAAAAACGCCTTCATCCAATCTAAAACTACACGGGATATTCATGGATATTGGTGTACTTTTCGTAGGGCTCCACAGGCGAAGCCTTCAAGTCGTGTTATTTTTAAGTGTTTTAGGGCGACACGTCTTTATTCGCCTGCTCACTTAAAAATTTGATAGGCTAAGACTGGAAATAAGTCTCGGTTTTACCGCGGCTACTTTCTGGGAATGTATTTTGTGCTTGTAATCGAAGGTACAACATTGCAGCTAGTTGTCACTTTGTTAGAGTTGTTTGTCATGCAAACTGTGTTGGGAGGGTCGTTCCTGCTTGATCGTGTGTCTCCATCATCCCATGCTGAGCAGTTTTAACATTACAATCACCCCTATAGCCCTGGAGGGGGAGAGCCAGCTATTAATGTTTAAGGCTATTAGTGAACACCTATGTGGTTTACACGGATCTGTGGTTTAAATTTGAGAAAGCTGGTGAGGAGGAAATATTAAAACAGGCATTAAGTATCACACTGAGTAGTCCCATACCTGAAATTATTTGTGGACTTGCTTCACTCCCTGAGGGACGCTTAGGCCTAACAGGAAACAAGTCTAGAAATGTGATAAGATTGTTGGGGCAATCTAATGTAAAGCTGGTAGACCTGCTGATGAGAAGGTGCAAACTGCATTAGAGAGGTGGGAATGCGTGCTGAAAACATTCAGAGATAACTGCCCTGATTAAAAGGTGTGTGTAGAGGGGGGGTGGGGGTCTCGCCCCTGAATTGCACTTCCTCTGAATTTTCACCTATGTGTTGGAGGAGAACATCCTTGCTCCTTTGAGTGTTTGAGGCATTCAGGGTTAGACGTGGCTGAATGAGTCAGTCAATCGGGCTTTCTTGTGTATGCTTGACTGTCTGACATGACTAATGAGGTTATGGTGTCTAGCAGTGGGGATTATTTGTGTGAATCAAGGTGGGTGGGTCTCGCTACTTACACCTTGAAAACTGG
>OMLF01050451.1:0-14336 GCA_900302615.1 Holocentrus rufus
TGTGTGTGTGTGTGTGTGTGTGTGTGTGTGTGTGTGTGTGTGTGAGAGAGAGAGAGAGAGAGGGAGAGAGTGGGTGTGAATTTCACATACCATGTGCCATTGTCACCTTTTTTCTGGCACACATCACACTTCATATTCTATCATGTGAACTTTCTCATGACACATACACACACACACACACACACACACACACACAGCTGCCATCCTCACACTCCTAAACACACACGTTAAGTATGTATTTATACCTCACTTACATATGTGGACAGAAAACACACACATGCTCGTATGCAGACACACACACACACACACTCACACCTCAAACACTGTAATTTATTATGCTGAATTTCTCCTTCACACACACAAATCAGTGTATTGTCTACACTCCATCTTCTCTATCTCTCAAACACACTCACTTTCACTTGTCCCCATGCGCGCGCACACACACACACACACACACACACACACACACACACATCACTGGTCTGGAAACAATCTCCTCCACCCCTGTTGGTTACCCAAACATTGGGTTGCCGTGGCAACGCGACAATGTACTGTACAGCCAACATGTTTGTCATCAAGTGGAGGGAAGTGTGTGCGTGCGTGTGTGTGTGTGTGCGCGCGCTCCCAGTGAGATGGTCATTTATGAGCTTTGCCAGCTTCAGCTGACTTGTCACCCTTCCCAAACTTCTCTTACAATTCCTGGATAAATGATTCATTGCTGTTTTACTGATTGAAATCTGAGTTTGGGATCAAACTCTTATGTCACTGAGGGTTGAATGTAGAGAGGAGTTTTCCATCCTGATGTTGTTTTCACACTGGGATTATTTACATTTCAACTAATCCACAGTAAGAAGTGTGAGTGCAAGATGTGTGTGACATCAGCTCTTATTTATAGCATCAAAGCAAAACAGGTTAATGCAGTAATTTTGTTCTACAGCTGAATGGTGGCTTTTTATTTATTTATTTATTAGGGTTATTTATTTATTTATTTATTTATTTTCCTTAATCAGTACCATAATCAGTGTTGCTATTATTAGGAATAGTAGTAGTAGTAGTTATAGCAATAGTAGTAGTTGCAGTAGCAGTCATAGGAATATTAGTAGTATTAGCTATCGTAGTAATAGTAATATCAGCAGTATCAGCAGTAGCAGTACGAATAGTATTAGCTGTAGTAATAGTAATACTACTAGTAGCTGTAGCAGTAGCAGTGGTAATACTAATAGTGTTAGCAGTAGTAGTAGTTATAGTTACTAATAACAATAGTCGTTGTAGTAATAGTAGTAGTAGCAGTAGCAGTATTAGTAGTAATAGTGATAATAGTGGTGCTGGGAGTAGTATTAGCAGTAATGGTAATGTGGTAATAGTTGTAGTAGTAGTAGTTGTTGTAGTAGCAGTATCATCAGTAGTAGCAGTTGTACTGTAAGTATTGGTAGTATTCCAGCCTCACATTCACACAGTCCCACACCTTCCCTCTGTACAGTCTCCTGCCAGCGGCCTCTGAGCAGCGTCACTGCAGCAGCTGGGTGATGAAGTGCCTTGCTCAGGGGCGCCACCCTGAGGCAGGGGAGGGCGCTGTGAGTGTGAGTGTTGACTGACAGCCGGACGGTCCTGAGCCTCTGCAGGCCAGAGGCTGCACACTGCTCTCCATCTGCTGTTATGGGACACTGATAAATGGACTGTTCCCTGTAGTTTAATGAGTTACCCATGCTGTGTGTGTGTGTGTGTGTGTGTGTGTGTGTGTGTGTGTGTGTGTGTGTGTGTGTGTGTGGTCTTTGATAGTGTGTGATTGTTATATCTGTATGCAGTTAATCGATTAACCCTTGGTGCTCCTACATCATCTTTATGGCAAGTAATTATTTATAGGCTGCTCGCATGCGCGCGCGCACACACACACACACACACACACACAAATATGGCCCTCCAAACAGACACACACATACACACACATACACAGAGCGCATTATTGAGAGGTGTAATTAATAGATTAGCAGGCTGTAATGTGCACGCTCTCTGGATGAATGAGGTATGCTGTTCATGCACTGTGGAGAGGTGTGTGTGTGTGTGTGTGTGTGTGTGTGTGTGTGTGTGTGTGTGTGTGTGTGTGTGTGTAATGCGGTTGACACTATGTCCTCACTTCGCAGTGAGACTCGTACATTTTTCCAATGGCAGCTCTGACAAGAAAGACTATTCACCAGTAACAGTCACATGGACAGTTGATGGTTCAACACATTAGTGATTAGAGATAATGGGTTATACAAGCGCAAGCTGTGTGTGTGTGTGTGTGTGTGTGTGTGTGTGTGTGTGTGTGCGTGTGTGTGCATGCTTGCAAACATTCCCTCTTCCCATTCTAGGCCAGATTATGAGTATTCCATCAGCTGTCTTCATCACTGCCTGTAGCAGATTTGGATCAGAATGTAATTTTTTTGTTCTGGAACACTTGAAACACGCACACCCACACACACACACACACACATACATATAGCTACACACTGCGTCCCACTTCATAGGCCTTTGACCTAAGATAACACATTAGTTTCCTTTCCAAATATCTCTCAGTGCCAAAATAAATACACACAGTCACACCCGTATAATCTCTCTCTCTCCCCCTCTCTCTCCCTCTCTCTCTCTCTCTTACTGGAGCATGTGATCAGTCAATAGTGATTTCAACAAAAGATTTAAGTCTTTATGAAATCTGCACATAGGAAGCAGTCACTGGCTGCTGCTGTTCGCTGACAGGACGCTGTCACATGCTGCTTTTGTTTGGTTGTAATTATTTAGAGATTTCAAGGTTTGGAGCAGGAAAAAGATCCCGAGCTTTGACAAAGGTGGTTCTCCTCCTGGGTTTTTCATAGAGAGTCTGCCAAGAGTTAAAGTCTGACTAAAATGTACAAGACAATAAGCTAGACAGTGTGTTGTGGAACTGGTTGGTTTCTGTTCCTGTTTCTGGTGTGAACCAGTTGCACTGGTTACTTTGCTGTTTATTCCAGTTCAGGTCAAGATGTTGCAGGACTGGTCAGTCTGGTTTCTGCGTTGTGTTTAGGTGTTGGAGCAGCAGATTGTTTTCTTTTCTGATCATTTTCCTGCTCAGTCTGCCTGTCTGTTTTCTTTCTTTGAGTTCTGAAATTCTCTTTTATGTGTTAATTTCCACAACTCTGCCACGATGACTTTTAAAGGAATACGAAGTTTTTGGCAAATACCCTTTTTCCATCTTATCCAGACTGTGACCATTTTCACCTCTGTACATCCACTGGTTTAGTTCATATGTTTAGCATTTCTTGTTAGCCTAGCATAAAGACTTAAAGTCTACAGGAGTCATTAGCCTAGCTCTGTCAAAGTGAAAAAATAAACCTTTCAAGCACTCTGACGCTGTCTCATTCACACAGTGTATCATGTATATTTGAAATATACACGTCTTGAAAAAAAATAAAATAAACAAAGATGGTTGTTTTAGGACAAGTTAGATGTTAGGAACTTTAAAAAAATGTTATTTCATTACTGTGTAACACACATTGTGTAAATAAACAGCTTCAGAGTAGCTGTGAGGTTTATTTTTTCAATTTGATGGAACTAGGCTAATGACTCCTGTAGACTTCAAGTCTTTATGCTAAGCTAACATAAAACGCTGCCGGTTGGAACTGAGCGAATGGACGTACGGAAGTGAAAATGATATTGAACATCTTGTCTCAGTCTGGGTAAGTTGGAAAAAGGGTATTTTGCCCAAGACGTTGGAGTATTCCTCTAAGAACCTGACTTGGAGTCAATTCACTTTGAATTCAGTTGAAAAAAAAATGATGTTCATTTACTTAAAGAAGAGTATTCATTGTCGCTCACATCACAGCCTCATATCACAGGTTGAATATCAGCCTTATTCTGAAAAAATGTATTTTGTCACTGTTTACATTTTGGTGACAAATCCATTTTCTGGACTGACTGAATTGAAAGTGAATTGGACCCAGTACTGATGACTGTCCTCTGTCTGTTGTTTCTGGTTTCCCACAAGCATCACCAGCAGCAAAATATTCTTCTGCTTCATTTACATCGAGTTATTTAATCTTGTTCTCATGGGCATATGTTTACCTTATTATAAACTTTAACTTGAATATTTACTTTAATAATTGTAATTTGTTCAGGTTGCGGTCAGGACACAATTTAAAAGTGAAAGACAATTTTAGCCTTCTGAAAAACTGTTAAAAATATAAATACATCTTTTTTCCCCCCAATATCAACGGCTTAGTTAGACAGGAATGTCCTGGCTGAGGCTGGAGCAATACAGATCTGAAGGGATCTGTTTTAAATTCATACTAGGATCCAGGTGTAATAGATAAAAAACAAAACATCAGAACTAGGTCAAACCCAAGGGAAGGAAACTAGCTTAATCAGCCACAGCAGCTGCTGCATCCCAAAATGTCACTGTCACTATTTTATGTGCCAAATCAATCATTAGAAGAGATTAAAACTTGGCTCATTAGTGCTCACCTGCCAAAATGGCTGATATAGAGTTGATGAACTATGCAGCCACTGCTGAAATTATTGAGCATCTGTGTGATGGCTGGCGACTGGAGCAAATATCCACACTGCTGCTCGCTGTTTGAATCCATCCACTTAAAAGCTGGGCGCATGAGGCATGTGAGGCAAGCTCCTGTGAGATTAGAGGCTGCGGTGTCACATGGTGTCTGCAGATCCTTAAAACATCTGAAAAAGTCTTCAAATAAGCCACTTAAATTTATGCCCTTGTAAAAACATGGCATTTCTTAAGACTGTGATTATAAGTCTTATTTTTTCCCTCTTTAATTATTGCAGAGCAGAGTCAGTAGTACAATAAGGTTTTTCTTCATTGTATCTATTTTAACAAACACAAGTGGGTCATGTTGCTCAGCAATTCATTTGCTGTAATTTACCAACACTACTGACTGACTATTTTCAGTCAGAAATAAATCTTGAATCTTAAAATCACTTCAAGGTAGCATTAAAAAGGGATTTAAAAGTCTTACATTGGGCTTTCTAAAATCTGCAGAGACCCTGCATTAGTTACGTTTCAGGTGTCAAAATAATCTCAGTTCTACCTCGTCTTTAATCTAGTGTGAGCATATTTACAAGTCAGAGACTAAGAAATTGATGGAATTGGCTGTGCATGATGCGATGCTTTTTGAAAATGGAAAATTAGGATTTTCAAAATCTCTCCAAGATGCTTGTGGAAACCCCTGAATGCACCGCTCTGCTCCCTCCTGGTTTTCTGGTTTCCAGCCTGCCGTTTCCTTACTTTTCTTCCTTCTCTTTCTTCCCTTCTCTTCCTCTTTACCTCCTCCCTTCCTCCTCCTCCTCCTCCTCCTCAGTAAAACCATCAAGGTGAAAATCATCGACGACGAAGAGTACGAGAAGAACAAAACCTTCTACCTGGAGATCGGAGAGCCTCGCCTGGTGGAGAGCAATGACACCAAAGGTCAGGACAGGGGTTTGGGTTCAGGTCTCGGATCCCGTGACCTTTGACCCCGTGACCCTGAAGAGTCCGCCGCACCGCACAGGCTGCATGTTCTCACTACATGGAGGCACATGAGGAGGAGGATAAAGAAACTGATATACATTTCATTTAAATTTCCTTTTCCTGTTTGTTTCTTATTTGGTTTCACTTGCTCTTTCTCTCACACACACACACACACACCAGTATTAGCACTAGCCTCCTCCTGATGTGTCCTCTGAACATGCAGCAGGATGTGGGTCACCTCATCTCCACCCGCCACCCCACCGCGTGTTTGAGTGTGTGTATGTGTGTTGGTACATGAATCTCGCCACATTGTGTTTACCATGCATGTTCACCACCTCCCTCTATGTGTGTGTGTGTGTGTGCGTGTGTGTGTGTCTCATACAGGAAGACCATAAACCTTAGGATCTTAGACCGGGAGGAGTACAACAAGCAGGCCTCCTTCTACGTTCTGCTTGAGCCCCCTGAATGGAGACGCAACAAGAGGGGATGGACAGGTGTGACAGCCAATCAGCACTGAGAATGCACACTATGATTTTTAATGTCACTGGATCCCGAATCAACAGGCCAAAACCAGACCAATATGTCAAAAACAAGATACTACAGTAGGAAATACAGTTACATATATTTAGGTTATAATTATCCTCCCATACAGCAATGACTCAGCCTAATATTCCTAAATATTCAGTCTTATATTCAGCCTAAAATTCTTTACAGTACAGGAAGTGATGCGTTTCATATTTCCAGCAGTTTGTTTGGAATGAACAGAAGAAGAACTGAGCAGTTAGCATGAGCAGCGACAGCCACCATGGCCAAAGAAAAGAGAAAACTTAATGAATAGAAAATCCAAGGGAAAGACTTCGCAGCGCCAGCCAGATTACTTGATTGACAGGGGATCTCCGGGGCGTGCGGTGCAGAAACACCACGGCAATGAGAACTTAGCGGGAACTAGAGGATGGCCGATTTCTGATGAATTTGCAGCAATGACTGCTTAGATGTCACCAAAGGGAAAACAAAGAACCAGCGGATTACTGCTTTAAAATTGGTACAGTGCAGCCATGTGCAATGGAGGGTCAAGAGTGCAGGGGCTTTCATTCCAACCAAGGACTGCACCAGGTGATTTCACTGGATTTCACACCTTCAGCCAGAGAGGAGGAGGTAATCAGTGAAATGTGCTGCTGCAGTGCTTGGTTGGAATGAAAATCTGCAGACTCTTTGCCCTCCATCGCACTTGGTAGCACATCCCTGACCTAAAGCCCTTCAGGACAGCACAGAAAAAAAGCACATTACAGTGGTAAAAGGCAGAACTATTTCTCCTTGCTGCCTTGCTGACGACCTCACTGTAGCGCCGTACTCTCCTCCCTCGCATCCTAATCGGTGGCATTTTAACAGGCCTGTTGATTTGGGATTCAGGTTCAACACACAGCGGAGCACTTCTTCTGCTCCTCTTCTGTACTTAGTAGTCGTTTCCTCCCTTTTTTTCTCCCTTTTCCCCTCTGCCTCTCTTCAGAGGTCTGTATAACAAACTCAGTGAGAGTCACACCTCTCCTCTCCTCTCTTCAACCACCTTTTTCTCTCGTACGCTCTCATCCCTCGCTCTCATTGGGCCGATGGCTTTTCTCACTCCAGGAGCCGCTCTGCACTGGTGTCGGAACATGTCATATATTCTCTCACTGGGTTACATAAAGCTGGAGTGCATGGCTTTGGCACAAGAAGCCTTTCAAATCCCCATAATCCCAGTGACGAGCATCCTCAGGTTCAAGTTTTAGCTGAATTTGTCCCAGTGGGAAATTGGTGTTGCAGCAAGCGTACGGTATTACATGAAAACTTGTCAACTCAGAGTTTCAGACAAGCAACATGAGATAAATCATCATTGTTATCATCATCACAGCCACCAAAAGTTGTCTTTCAAGTAGTTTACACATGAGAATTAAAGGAATACTCCAATATTTTGGGCAAAATACCCTTTTTCTGACTTACCCAGATTGAGACAAGATGTTTGATACCATTTTCACTTCTGTACGTCCACTGGTTTGGTTCCAATGGGTAGCATTTCATGTTAGCTTAGCATAAAGACTTGAAGTCTACAGGAATCATTAGCCTAGCTATGTTGAAGTGAAAAAAATAAACCTTACCTTGGATTGGATTTTTTTTTTTTTTTTTTTAAAGAGTTGTTTTAGGAGAAGTTAGATGGTAGGAACTGTGACCAATGAACACACCATCTATAGCTTCTACCATCTAGCTTCTGCTAAAACGACCTTCGTTTTTAAAAAAAAAAAAAAAAAAGAATTCCAAGAGGTGTATTTCACAATACACAATGCATTGTGTAAATAAGACAGCTTCAGAGTTGCTGTAAGGTTTATTTTTTTCACTTTGACAGGGCTAGACTAGACTCCTGTAGACATCAAGTCTTTATGCTAAGCTAACACCAAATGCTACCCATAGGACAGTGAACATAGAGAGGTGAAAATGGTTCTTTCGAACATCTTGTCTCAGTCTGAGTATGTCGGAAAAAGGGTAATTTGCCCAAAACATTGGAGTATTCCTTAAAAACCAGAAAGATTGTTCAATAACCCCCTCATTACAAAAAGAATTGGAATAGCAACCTCTACATCAGAACTGCAGCTTGCCGTTTTTTAAGGGAATTATCAACATGTTGAAACGCATCTTCAGCCAATCAGATGGCTTGGCTGAAAGTGGTCATTGCACTCATCATTTACAGATAATTGTCTATGATGATATGATAATGAAGTGAAAAAGTAGCACTGATTGCCTCCTCCAGTCACTATTTTGAAAATGATGCTGCAGGTATACAGCAAAACGTTAACAAACATGCATTGATGCTTTGATAAAGATGTTGCATTTTTAAAAATCAGTATCAATCAATATCATGGTCAAATATGTTGCTATAATTAAACAAATGAGACTATGGTCCATACGATTGGAAGCCTTTATTTCATGTCAGTGTTACGCCTCATGGGCCTTTTCACTCTCTCCACCATCTGCTGAAAGCTTTAGCTCTGTTTGCTCTGGAAGAATGGCGCCCTCTTCCTGTTTTTGTGCCATAAAGCAATCCAGCAGATTTCCCTCATAATCTGACTCAGCTGTACACAGTATGAAGAGCAGTGTAGAAGCTGACAGGGGCTCCAAAGTCTCTACGGTCTCAATTATACCAGTGTCTCAGAAGGAATGTTGTAATGATTTATTGATGTTAAAATGCTACACGGAGCACCTTAAAAATTAAATGCAGGGACAAGTTGTGTGATGTCGGTGCTCATATTAAATGCTGCTGTACTGTGTGTGTGTGTGTGCGTGTGTGTCTGTGTGCGTCCACATGCGTCATTCTATCTGTTTTCCACTGTGTTTATCCATTATCTCATCCCGGCTGGTCATATCCCACTTTTGCTCTTCCAATATAATCTAATATAAATTTGTAAAAGCAACAAGGGATTTTCCATTTCTCTGTTATTCACTATCCTGCAAACACATACACACACACAAACATACACACACTGCTGTACTAAACTCCCTTCACTTTTTATTGGATTTATTGGAAAAATTACTTTGCCAGTTATTTCCAAGTCAGACGATCAAGGCACAATCATAACTTAAACTTTGTCAACATGGCAGAAAAAAAGAAGCGTGTCATTTAGTGTTAGGAAAACACATATTACAGATACCCTCGTAACACCCTCATAACTAGCATTTGTTACATGGTACTTTCATCAATTTTATGGCAATTTTATATGATGATCTGTTGTCTAAAAACATAACTGGCATTTAAATGAAAAAAGAAATGAGAAGATAATTTAGGTAACTTATTTTCCAGGGCTTCTCTCACACTTAGAATCTAACAAGCCAGTTTGGATACACTCAGTCATTATTAATGAGCCACCAGCTGCTGATTGGCTGGTATTCATGGTGACCCCGCCCTCCTCCCTGGCATTAACAATGGCTGCTTTCCGCTTCTGATTGGCTACTTGAAATAAAATCCTGACTGCAATATCCATGACAAAATTAGGAGAAACCTTTATGATACTCCTATAATACTCCCCTTTAAATCAGGGTTTCTCAACTTTTACTACCGCAACTCCGAGTGATGAATTTTCTCCTGAATGAAAAACTGCCAAAACTTGCCAAGCCATCATTTGTAAATAAGATTTTGTTCTTAGAGGTTAAATAAAGGAAAATGAAACAAAAAGCACACAATTAACGATACAAAGGATGTTTCCTTATAAAAGATAAAACCCAACGTCCACGATTGATTGAAGAACATAAATAATACCCGAGGAAGTGATGTATGTGGCAGTGTGTGTTTACTGTAAAAAGACAAATCTCACTTGTGTTTATGCCGGCGATGCATTTCAATGTCAGGTGTAAATATAATCTTGCTAAATCATATCAAGATACCAAATGCTAAGTGGAAAAGTTCCTGTTCAGAACTGGACCTGGATCAGCACTCTGTAATATTTCTAGGTCATGAGTGAAGGGAATATTATAGTCTTATAAACTCTACTGGGTACACTCATTCATATTAGCACACTCTCCCTCCCTCTTTCTCTGTCTCTCTCTCTCACACACACACACACACACACACACGCACACACACAGGGACAACGCAGAGCTATCAGTGTGTTAATGGTGGCTTGTGTTTACCAGGCGTCAGCAGTGTTTATGGTGATGAGGGGATCAAAGACGAGGGCTGGATATCACATAATCACAGTCAGGAGATCAAACACACCTCCGGGATACACTCACACAAATACAGGGTACAACACACACTCAGACAGATGAACACACACGGGCGCACACACATCCTCTTCGACAGTATTGGAGCGCCTCTTTCTCCCTTGGTCTTTTTCTCTCAGTCTCTCTCCCTCCCTCACACACACACAGACACATACACACACACACACACAGACACACACACACACACACTCACACAAACACACACTTTAAAGGCTGCAGTGGGTTTATGTGCTTAATGAGTATATTTTATGAACTGGTGTGGTTGTTCTCCCTGTGTGAAATGAATCCATGCTAAATTAGCCCTGCACAGCTCTTTATAGCCTTGGCCCGTGTGTGTGTGTCTGTGTGTGTCTGTGTGTTTCTGTGTGTTTCTGTGTGTGTGTGTGTGTGTGTGTGTGTGTGGTGAGAGAGCATAGAGAGAACACTAATGAGAGTCGCTCCTAAGGTTTTTACTTCTGAATGCGTTCATGTGGATATATGTGTATAGTATAACGTGTGCATGGATGTCCATACGAGTCTGTGTATGTGCATGTATGTCTGTCTGTGTGTGTGTGTTTGTGTGTGTGACTGTGACTGTGACAAAAAGCTAATCTCCTCAGTTCTTCTTCAGCATTACAATTTGAATGTGTTCATTACTTCCCAAAGCCGTTATCTGGGGGTAAAAAAGAAAAAAAATTATGTCGCTGGATTTCAGTTTTTTTTCTAGTCTCTGGTTTCTCTAATTTACTCCGTGGGAGAAAATTGCTCTCTGAATATGAGAACTCTATAGTAAGCAAAGTTCTGAAATGTCTCAGAATTTCATTAATAACCCATAGTGCACTTTTATTCTAAGTACTGTATGTCTCAAAAATGGTGGGCAAACAGTGGTGGGCAATAGCAGGCATCACATTTTGGAACAAAACTATTACATTAAATTTTACTCCTTTTACCCCTTGTCAGTGGTATTGATGACCTGTTGCCAATTCCAGACACACATGCTCCAATGTGATTTCTGGTCTTGGGACATTTGTTAAGCGTTCCCTCCCCAAAACAACAAGGGGGAAGGATTAACACATATTTGAGAAGCTATATATCACATTTGATAAATATCTATACATGTTTAGATATAGAAAGACAGTCAAATTTGAACTTAGACATTGACAAAAAACAAAACCTTTATGGCAATGGTGAGTTTATTTGGAGAATCCAATACTCAGATAGTAGATATTACAAGCGAGAGAAGGAAGCATCTTTGAAGAAAATTAATTACAAGACAAAGAGAATGTGATATTCTCCTTAAAATGGCATGAATAGAGCATGATTAATTCATGAGAAAGTTCGATGAAAACTGTGTAGGATGAATTCTGTTCATTATTAAAGGCATCCTAATTTTAGGTACCATCCAGTGCCTATTGTCGTTTGCGTCTTCATACAGACTCAAGAGACTGGGAGTTATAAGCTAAACAGTATTATCATATTTGATCATATTTTAGTTCATAGTTATCATATTTAGAGCAAGTACATTATTACATATTGTACCTTTAATGGTTGTGTTTTTGGTTGAAGGCTGTCTGGAAATAATCCTTACTTCCTGGAACCAAACTTTGTTGTGTGCTAATGCTGTGCCTATCGTCTGCGTTCATGTCTGATGACTGTGAGTGTTACCTAATTGCCAGTTCTTAACTAGTGACAGAATTATTTCAACAGTATCTCACCATTTGACTACAAAGGAAGCCAAATATATTAAAATTACTATACCTGACATGATGACGAAAATGCAAACTATATATTGAGATTTCGTTTACTAACAATCTAAAAATATTGGCTTATCGGAGAATGCACACACTATGTATTTCTTCAGTTTTCTATCACTAAATGTGTATCACCAATTCCTCTTATGCATACAGCACAGCAGAGCCACTGTAGAATGTAAAACTATCTTTTTTGAACAGGCTTTGGCACAATCCGGCATATTTCAGAGTTCAACATCCTGCCCAGGGACTGCATTTACTCTCTCATGTTGATTGATAGATGAATTGTGCCTTTATACCTGAATTCAAAAATGAAATTTTAGCATTCAGGAAGCATAAGGGAGAGAGAGGTACAGTCAGATTTTCTTTCTAAATGGAATCCATCAGGTCCCGTTTGATCTTTCAGCAGCCCAATACTTCAAATATTTGTGAACCACCTCTGAGGCTGAGATGAAAATCCAAGTCTTTTTTGTTTTGTTTTGTTTTGGTTGTTTCATTCAGTAATACTTTGCTGCAGGGAACAGACACTGACAGGATTAATGTGTATGAACTCAGTGTTAAACAAGCCCAAGATCTAACATTTACTATACTGATACTGATCTGTACAGGTTTTGTTCTAGTCAAAGCAAGAATAATAGAGAATGAAACAGGGGAACACATAAACAGTGTAGTTCAGTTGCTCTTGTAATTGTATGACTGTACTGAGAGGACAACTACTAATGACTAAACACCTACTAAAAGTTGAAAAATCTTTAAAGGAATCCTTTAAATTTTTAGCAGATTGGTACACTGGTCAGCTTACCTGATGAGTGAGGAGAACATAGACACCAAAATCAGCCATGGGGCCCCCCGTAGATTGTTGGCTTAGATGCTTCATGCTAACACTTCAACATACTCTGTGGTCTGTCATCTATGGTCTGTCCTATTCTCAAGGAAGTTTCCTACTTTGGTTACATTTTCTTGGCTGTTCAATAACGTAACTTGCCTGGCATAGCTGCTAGTCTTCCTACCAGAAGTTACTTAAATCAGCGTTAGCTAGCTAGCTGTAGGGTAACATTCCGTGTATTTCCAGCAGCCAACAGGCTTTGATAAGAACAAATAATAATAATCCCTAAAATTTCCTGTTACTACTACTGCCTGGCATCGCTTTTTTCATGAGAGGCTTGATTATCATAGAAACTGACGACACCACACTGTATGGACTTCTGTGCTAGTCATGTAATGTTTCCTTGTTAGGTCTCCGTATACGTTTTGACAAAATAGGTTCCATATAAACTACGTTCCTAACTAGTACCAAGCTTACAAATGAGACAAACTGACTTTGTAGTGGATAGGTTTTTTTTACAGTGCAGTACAGCAGCCAGGTTTATTTCTGTAATGTTTCAGGTGAGCAACCAAGTGTTCATCAATTATACGGTGATATTTAGCCATAGACACAGCAATAGTCTCCCATCACTCACTGACTTCATGCAGCCTACTATCGGAAGACTGAATGTAGTCCCTGATAATTCAAAACAGCACAATACTTTTGTATGATTGTATTATGTCATGTAAATCTCCCTCCATACACACAGGCCTGGCCTTCAAAGGACTTATCATTTAGCTTTAGCTTTAGCACAGCTTCAGTTGGTCATTTTCTCAGTTTGAGATAATGCTAGTTGTTTGCTGTCAGTTGCAATCCACCCTTTGTTATTAATGTGGCCACCTCCTCAGAACATGTCTGCGCAAACACATCTTTCAGACTTGAGTTTTGTTTTGTTTTTGTTTTTTTTTCTCCTCCACTAGAGGCTTCAGAAACAGCCAGATGACTGTTGGATATCACAGCTTTTTGATTTGGTCGTCAGGAGTCACAGGAGGGAGGTAGAGGAGAGTTCACTGAAGCCAGTCATCTGGATGGGAGGAACTGTAGTGTTAGGAAGGAACAGTGCTAAAAGGGAAACAGCTAAAAACACCATCGCCCTGCAGAGGGGTGACCACCCCGTGCCCTGACACACAAACGCACAGCATCAAGCATGCGGCCGCACACACACAGTATTCACTCACACACAGAGGCATACATGGCAACACGTGCCTACACAGATACACACACACTCGCACTCCAGTATTACTGTGTGTGTGTGTGTGTGTGTGTGTGTGTGTGTGTGTGTGTGTGTGTACTGTACATAAGGGCGTGTGTCTATATGACTGTATGTATTTTGTTATGCAATAGTACATAACATTATCAACACTGACATCTACAACCAAATGGTGCAAGTCCCAAAACAATGTAAATTAATCAGAGACATGATACTCTGTGTAATCATGCAAGTCTGATGTGTGTGTGTGTGTGTGTGTGTGTGTGTGTGTGTGTGTGTGTGCAAGTGTGTTGCTCATCTTTT
>OMLF01050452.1:0-13648 GCA_900302615.1 Holocentrus rufus
AAGAAAAACCTGACATGTGTCTTATTAACCAAAGGATTCTGCATGTATCTTCATTACTGGGCTATTAAGAAGAAGACATGCAAATATGAGAGAGTGACTTCTACGAACCAATATCCGCCAGGGAGATTATAGATAACTTGGATGATTTATATTTTAGGGAGTAGGGGATGTTATTTAGTCCAAGTTCACAGGCCAAACAAATCATTAATACGAATGAATCAGGGATGATTGGTATCGCCTCGACATATTGCAAGTGTTTGTGCAGTATCTTAGCTTTTCTTTTTCTATTAACCAACATCGGATGGGCGAGAAAAAGAAAACCCTTTTTTAATGACTTGTGATTCACACTGGGCACAGTTCTCCAAGGTCAGCCTGGAAAAGCGGCGCCTGAAGGCCATGACTTTCCCCTTGTTCAATCTGTTCAACAAAATGGTCCTCCACAGCGATGGACAAGTAGCTGCTGAGTAGAGAAAATCCTTTTCAAGCGGCTGTTCACTCCCATTGATCAACCCATGTTGTTTTCAAGGCGGAATGCACCTAAAAAAAAAAGAGGCAATGAAACCACTTACATGCAACATCCAACGGTATGCAAAGGCAAGTCTGGTAAACAAGGTATAAACGAGACACACACAAACATAACCAGGTCTATTGACGGTGACCACGCAATGCTGGGTCATGATTATAACTGTCAGCTATGATCTGCCATCTGTCTGATAAACAACGTTAATCAGAGCAAGCTCAAAGGGTGTGATGGTTCAAAGGGAATGCGGAGATTTAATGTGTTGTACACAGTTAATGAAGAAAACGGCAACCGAGTTTCAAAGCTTTGTTGCTGTTGTTTTTTCCACTTCATATCGGTTTACTTTCCCACAAGAGTGGAGGAGTCAGCTGTAATTTCTCTCCTGCAGATAAATTCAGAATGGAAACAGACGTAACCCTCTCTAACTCAGTCTCTCTCTCTTGCACTCTCTTTCTCCCCCCTCTCTCTCTCTCCCTCCCTCTCAAGTCTTAATTAGCCCATGCAGAAGCAAACAAGCCACTCTCTTCTCAGTTCATCTACTTGAGAGGGGGACATTCAAAGCCCAGGCTTCGCAGACCTTTTGTAGAACTGACTTTGACAAAGTTTTTCCTCCTCCTATCTCTGCGTTCACTTTAATTTAATACCTGCACAAACCCACCCATTATCTTTATAGCATGTCTCCTTTGGACCAACGCGGGCCCAGGAAACCTGCAACGGTTCTGCCGCTCATTAAAACTTCACACAGTGGTCCGTGATTAGGGATCAGGGTTACTGCACTCAGATAATAAAGACAGTGTGCTGTACTCATCCGCCGCTTACATATTTTCATAGGCGCCGAAGCGCTCAGAGCCGTGAAGGTCCGTGTTTTTACACGGTAAATAAAAAAAAATACAAGGTCAGAGGACGAGTGAGAGGGCGACTGACTCACATGGTGGCCGGTTCAGGTGTAAGCAACACCGAGTATGATCATCTAAGACTATGAACACCTAAGAATCTGCAGTCAGCCATAAATACTATTTAATCTTTGTAATATTTGAATAAACTCTAACAGATATGTCAGATTTTTACTTTTATTTGAAGATTCCTTTGTAAACTCAAGGAAATCAAAAAAGCATCTCCCAGCTCCGACTTTCTTATTTCTGTGACTGTAGGCAAAGCAGATCATACACCTCTTGGATTTGGGTCCCAAGATAAAGGCAGTATGCAGTCTGGCTATTGCAGCACAATCCTTTCCCCCACAGGTGGATAAGATCCCAGCGACAGAACTCTAACCCCTCTCACCCAGATGATAAATATTTCAGGAAGAGAAATCACTGGATATACTGCAAGCTGTAAAGCTGTTCTGTATGACTTGGGAGACTGAAGTTCACATTACAAGGGTGGAGGGAAAAAACTCTCAGGAGAGATTATCTGCAGAGTACCGTGTATACCGTTAGCTATACATGTGGGCAAGCAGATATGCACACACACACTCAGTCCATACACATATTCAACCCAGACTGTGGACCACAATTTACAATTTCAAAGGTATTTTTTGTCTTCTTTTATTTCAGAAAATATGTTTTGAAAGTGGTATTGAGATTATATTTATATCCCGCAATTACAAGAGGTGTAGTTATGGAGAAGAAGAATCACCCTCTGCTTCACATGCAAACGTTTCTTTGCTTCTACTTGACCTTTGTGTCATGCATTAAAACCCTTTAACACACTTTGAAAAAAATAGGGAGATATAATCAATTTAGGGAGCAATATGGTATGAAAAAAAAAAAAAAATCTGCCTGCACTATTTTTATACAGCTAAGACGCTACCTGCTGATTCAGCTAACACAACATTATTCAACTTGAGCCACATTGTAGATAGGGTGGATTTGCCAAAATGGATTAAATATGACTTACACCAACACAAAAATGGCTTGGCTAGCTCAGTATTTGTGTTAAAGCTATGCCAGTGTTTATTACTGAGAAATAATTACAACAGTTTTGAAGTAACGGATATTTTAAAAACAGGGCAGAGCGATGCCGTTAACAGCTAACAGGCTAAATTATACAATGTGGCTAAATTATTGCTTAAATTTCAGATGGTTTCTTTGGTTCTATTTTGGTTCTGGCTATTAAATTAATTAATTTCGACTGTGTTTACATTGCATGGTTTGAATGCATACCCTCCAGCCAAACAGAAACACATTTTCAACCAGATTGTGGTATAAAAGACAGCATTGTATTTTTGTTCCATAAATGAAACCCTAAAAGTCATTGTCAGTAGCACAAGCTAACAGCTGCTAATGCCACTGTGGAGAAGAAGTATTTCACTTGAGCCACTAAAATTACCTCAATGATGATATACTGTATTGTATCTGTAGTTATTTTAATCTTTTACCCGTTTTCAGTTTATGCAACTATATGTCAAATTTATGTGACACCACCTATGCATCTATGAACACCCTTGCTAGATATATTTTTATATGTGTAGCGTGTATATGTTCCACACCATCACAATACCCCGTGAGTCTCTCTATACGCTCATTAAACGTGTTGCATGTGCGGGTCACAGGAGCTTATCCCTTTGTGGCTCTTTGCCATCCGGACATCGCTGTTTTATTACAGTTACTAGAGCGCGAGCTAAAGGACAGCTCAGGGAACGGTCCATCCACCTTGTGTCTCTGTTGGTTGGTTCATGTGGAGCAGGTGAAGGTCAGTCCGATGCTGAGGGGATATCAAAGCCACTCGTTCTTCCTGTGTGTTAGACCTCTCTGTCATTTTATGTTCCCTCTCGGTAAAGTCTCTCTCTCTCTCTCCCTCCCTCAATCTCTCCCTCTCTACTTCTTTAGACTTTCCCTATGACCTAGCTATCCTCTCTCTCTCTCTCTCTCTCAGTCCCTCTATGCCTTACCCCATCCCTCTCGCTATCTCTTTTCATTTTTCTTTCCTCTCTGTGTGTGTTTTCGATTCAACATACTCTTGAAATAAGTCACTTTCTCTTCCCTGTGGCCCAGTCAGTTCAGGTGCTGACTCCAGATCTTCACATCCAACGAGTCCCAGCCTGCACATCCAAAGCCCTGACTTTACAACACGCATCCCTCTCACCAAGGGAAAAATAGTCATATGTTTAACTGGCAGGGATACCACCGGTGGGACATGTACTGTATCATGTTCAGTCTCTGTAATCACCAGTGAAAGTCATTTTTTAAAAGAGCACATCAAGGAAAAAATGTTCGAGAACGGGAGCGGTGACAGTGCACTCTCACTTTTCCCTAATTTAGCTGAGGAAATGTACATCAATCCAAATACTCTGAAAGTACAGAGTGCATTATTCTGGACATCACATTACAAAATAAAAGTACTCTGTGATTGTTGCCAAAGCATCTTAAAAGATAAAAATGCTTGCTTGTTAGCTTATTAACACCAAAATGCTTGCATAGCTGAAGTGACTACAAGTTGTACTAGGTTCAAATATACAATAAATAAACTACAAATGAAAATCAATACTGTGATGAAAAACAAAAAAAGATAATTCATCAAAATCAAGGTTTTAGTTTTGGTTACCTCTTTGATGGTAAAGGCTCATTGTAACTTTCTGTAGGTGGCGCTCTTCTCTTTGTCTGTTCAGCCATGGATGCTACAGCTGCTCTTGCTAACTACTCAGATCTTCATCTAGTCATTGCTAACAAACCACTGTCAAAGATGGTAGATAAAAGCAAAGACACTGGGTATAACAACATGTACCTGGCTTCACTGTTGTTTGCTGCAGCAGACCCAATAGAGGTTGCAAGCTAATATTAGCAGTACTGTGTAACATTAGTTTGTTAAAATTAATATATATTAGTTCTCAATTGTGAATATCTTGATGTGAGACTTGAAAGCCTATGTTAAAAAAAAGTATAATAAAAGTATAACTATTCCTCACACCACTATTTTTTTTTCTGTGAACAACCAAGCTTTTATCTTTAAACGATGTTAATTAGAAATTATCTCCACTTCTGCGGCTAGTTTCTCATACTTTCCCATCGACATAAATAAGCATACATGATAAAAATACATGTACTGAGCCTTCTGGCTCACCATATTAATCTGCGGAGGATTTTTCCATGGAACAGTAAAGCAACATGATTGTGTTAAATTGTACTAAAGCAGTTTCACATATTATGACCGACTTGAAGCTTTTTGTAAACTCGGAAGTTTCCTAAGTACACCTCCTTATTTAAAGCAATGACTTGAGGCAATAGTTGCAGTGAAACAGAGAGAGTAACACTCATATACGCACCTGGGAGCTGCCCTCAGGCCGTGCTCTTCCACTGTTGGCTACTGAGCATATCCACTGGAGCGGTTGGGGTTTAGAGGCTTGCACTTGGAAAGTAGTTTTTGAGGCTTTGAAGAGCGCCTCTTGTAGCCAAGATTTTTCCAGCAGGTTTAGGGATTTGACTAGTGAGCAGTCAGCTGGTCACAGAATTTCACACCATCATGACATGGCAGGCAAATGTACACTGAGACAAATATACATGGCTGGCCAAGATTTGCCTCCCTGCAGGGTACATGGGCACACCTTGTTTGTCGATTTTACTCATTTTTAAATACCTGGAACAGCTCAACTAAAAGACTTTTTATTCTTACTGTTGTAGAGATTGTTATACCCACTCAAACATATAAACTATTGACACTGTCTTGCTGCCAAATAATACTATGCTCACACCCACACTCACTCATTCAAACAGGTCCAAGGCTCCACAATGTCAGTGCAGGTATTCAAAAGTTGAATTAAAACATTCCCGATCCACCACTGTCAAGGTTTCATTGTTCTGATGCGGTTGATGTCCTTGTCCTGGTGTTGACCTCTGTACACAAACTTTTAGCATTCAAAGCATTTGAAGTGTCGTTAAATCCCTGATTTGCTGCGTATAGTTGGAACAAAAGACAATGTTCCCACAAAGAGCTCTCTGTGTTGACTCAAGCAAGAAGAGCCTGGACACAACCTGCAACCACAAGCCCTGTTGTTCAGCATGGGTGTGTGTAAGACGTGTGTGTGGAACGACAGAGAAAAGAGAGATCGCAAAAGCCCCAAAGAGAAGACGTTTGCACCAGAGGAGCGCGTTGAAACGACTGCCAGCACTGGCACAACTCGACACCAACACCCTGCTCTCAGATCAGAATATCCACAATGATCACATTACAGAGGAAACACGATGCCTTTGTGAAATTAGCTTACTTTACTCACTCCCTTTTGATCTGATTGATTGCTGGCTGCTATTAAGTATCCTCATTCCTATTAACCACTGCTGAATGGGCTGAGTCGTTTATTCCCCGTGCTTGACTGCTTAACCGAAATAAACCTTGGGATAATTGCAATAGGAGTGTATGGGGGTGGCAAATTGAGGTTGTGCAGTGCCCTACAGCCTATTTATAGATGTGCAGCCAACTGCTTTATGAAATAAAGTGAGAGAGCTTGCTTGTGCGATTGTGTGGGTGCTAATGCGTACGTGTGTGTGTGTGTGTGTGGGAGAGTGGGTTGTTGGGTATGTGGGGGTGGTTAGATAGGTGTGGGCACTTCTGTGTGAGTGCAAACGTATATGGAGTACTGTATATATGTGTGTAGATGTCAGTATATACTTGTGTGAATGTTCAAGTGTGTGTGTGTGTGCATTTTTGAGTGTATTGAATTATATGGACTTCACAAGGTCAGTTTACGCAAAAGATAACGGCAACTTCATTGCTTCTATTGAGTCAGCAGCCATGCAACGGACAGCCATGCATAAAGAAAAGGTCATCATGTGCGCCCTCAAAAGAGTTTGTTCGGTGCCATGTGACAGGTTTGTGTCTTACATGAAATTCCACATCAGCCTTTGGAACTGTGTGTGTGTGTGTGTGTGTGTGAGAGAGAGAGATGTTGCAGGTGCGTGCTGGAGATTTTTCAAATCAATGATTTTTCTTTTATAGTCCAAAGCTAATCTCAAACCATCAGAAACTCAAGTACAGCAGCTGAACTGGACTTGCATCGTAACAGTTTGTGACTCACTCTGAGTTTCTCAGTTATTTGCTAAGTTTCCTGTATAAACACACCTATAAAGTTTTTCCAATTAGATCCATTTGTGATGGTATCTCTGTTAAAGTTGTGGCTGACGACATGACTTGACTGTGACTCGGCTCTCTTGACACCGTGCAGTTTGGAACATTAAGCAGCCACAGGAGAAGTCGATCTTTTTTTATGTTCCATGAGACACGTTG
Source organism: Holocentrus rufus (assembly GCA_900302615.1). Lineage (NCBI taxonomy): Eukaryota > Metazoa > Chordata > Actinopteri > Holocentriformes > Holocentridae > Holocentrus > Holocentrus rufus. Next base: position 6,737 of record OMLF01050452.1, read on the forward strand.
CCGGTTGTTTGAGTGACCCCTGTGTGGCGATGATGACAGCCACCCACTCGCACTTCACTTTCAGCACAACTCTAAGATGCAGGCAGACAAAGAAACCTCAGCACCGCTTGAGGAACGCACACACACATTAAATATTTTATTTGAGCTCACTTGTTGATGTAAAGGTATATTTCAAGGTTCCATGGAGTGTAAGGGTTCACGTGGCACTAAAAGTGGAGATGGAATGCACGCACATGCACACACACACGCACATTACAACTATATAAGGGAAAGGAGGAGGGGAATTGTATTACTGCTTTACTTATGAGGACCTTAAGTTATTAAAGAGAGTTCTAATGATAATCTAAACCTAGACTGACCTTAACCTTAATTTTAAGTCTTGAATCATAACAAACCTTAATCTTAATTTTAACCCTTAATCCTTGCATCAACCTAAACCTAATCCTAAACTGGCCTTAATCCTCCTAACTAAAAAACTATCTTCAACTTTAACCTTAACTTTAAACCTTAACCCAAGTCCTAATTAAGAACGTATCTTAACCTTAACCTTTATATCAATCTAAACCTAATCCCAATTCAAATCTTCATCCTGAACTAGCCGATTGCAGAAGCAAGGACGTACCAAAATACCCAATGCAAAAATGTCCTTAATCCAAAGGTTTAAATCTCAAACCTGTTCTCACAAGGAGACAAAACTAGTGCACACACACACAGCGATGTACAAACCTACAGGCACACACACACACACACACACACACACACCAAATGAAATCAAGCATCAAATGAAGGCTCCCCTACATCTGCCTGACTCTCTTCATAACCACCCTGTAAGGTATGCTGAGTAAGACAGTAATGAAAGCGACTGTTCCTGTGACGTTAATTGATCAAGCGGGTCCCGTGGGGACATTTATGTGAACAAAAGGAAAAATTGCATTATTCAAGTCTCTTGAAAGGTTGAATCAATTAGTTATGTATCAAGCCCTGTGGTATCAAGGATGAAATGAATGATGAGAATGGGAATCCTCGTGTTTGGCAGACAGACTTAGGAGGCATTGTCTTAAAGGTTGATGACCTTGCTCAGCCATCTACGGTGTCACTAAATACATTTCGAATTCTATTACTACTTTAATAAAAATTTTAAGTGGCTTTGGCTGTGAGGGGAAAATATCACTGTGTAACCCATATTGTATTTCCATCATAGACATGGACATCAGAACACAGTCTCCAAATCTAGCTGGCAGGGAATGTATAACTGTACTTTCTCCTAAACGGTCAGGGCATTGGAACCCTATTTAGGATTAGAGTTTAATGGGGCTTTTGGGGGTTGAATCTGCTCTCAACAAGGCTGTTTCCCAGCCAAGCCAATGCACCCCAAGCTAAAACTGCAGGTGATTATGCATGGCTGTCAATTCCATTTAGCCTACGGTTCCAAACCTCAAAATGGACATGAAGTCTTCTGGTTTATGTTTTGCCCTGTCCATTCAGATGCTGGTGTTTATTTACTCAATACAGGACACCAGTGTGTGTCTTGGGAGTGATAAGGAGTAATCTGGAGGATACACATTTGGCAGAAGTCATTAATGTGCCAGTGATGGTCCGTGGCTCAATTCATATTTCATTATGCCCACTCCATGACTGGCATTTTCAAGTTGCGGATATGAAAGATTCCATGGAGTGACACATCATCCCCTCTGTTCCAGAGTTCATTTTCTAAACCCCAAACCCAAAGCCCCAAGAAATATTTCCAAGAAATCATTGTTTAAGGCGCTAATTTCAGTGGCAGGCCTTGCAAATCTTATCAGGGTCTGCTGTTATTTGACATTGCCTTAGGCGCTGAATATTTAAACAAATCTTCTCCCTGCTGCCCCCAGACAAGAAATGTACGAATAAAAAGCTTGAGTGGCTCCAACCAAATTAATTTTTATCTTCTCTTGTTGAATGTTAGCTGTCCTCAGAAAAGATCAAGCCAAAGTTGCCTTTCAATTATCTTTGTTTATTCTGCAACTTGCGGTGACATATGTCTATCACCGTCACATTTGAACAAATCAGGACATAATTCGGGAAAGGGGCCAGGGCTAGTAGAGCTGTCCACAGTGATTTAGATCCAGAAATGTGACATCATGGGTGAATAGAGAGTGTTTTTCACCATTCCAAGTGACTGTTGTGGCAGATGTATGAGGGTAGTTAGGCTATATTGAGTTGGCACGGTACTATACCTTGGAAAGCAAGGCAGAGGCAGAGTCTTTTATTTGAAAGAGTTGCTGCACTGATGGGGGCTGAAACTTTTTTAAGCCTCTGGTGATTTAGTTGTAACATCCTAGAACTAAATTTTGTTGTCAACCTATATTAGCCAAAACTCCCCTTACCGCCTTGAATTGCTTTTGTTGCCAATAAATGTAGGATTATTTTAACATCTATCATGAAGCATTGGAAACGACTGAAGCCTCTAGTGATTTCCGAGGCATAACTCTAACAGGGCTATGGACATAGTGCTTAGGGCTCAGCCATTCAGTTTAATACGCACCATCAAAAGCATGGACCCAAGCTTCATCTCCTTCAAGTCTACAGCAATGACACATATTTACACACATGCATAGTCAATGAAATTTATCGATGTAAAACATTATTTTTACAAAATTATCACGATGACATCTTTATAGTTACACATTTTAAGGATGATTGTTTAAATGATGCAGCTTTAAAGGAAATTTATCCCTTAAATGAAAGCAAATGCATACATTTATTCCTTGACGCGTGATATTACTTAGTGCTGACATGCTATAACACCAGGCTGCTGCGATACCAGTTGTTATGTATTGCATATTGATGATGCTCCACTGTCACTGCATAAGAGCTTTCAAGCCGCACTTTTACTTGGACCTCAATGCAATCTCACTAACGCACAGCCAGAATGCGTAACGTAAATAATCTTACAAGACAGCTCTTCACAGCGTGTTTATCTGATGAACTCAGTGTGACCTGAGAATACGGAAAAAAAGTTTCGAATCGCCCAACACCTACATTTGGCAGCATTAGCACCAACTTGTTGGCATCATTCTAGTGATAGAGAGTGTCTTTCAGAGCCGCCTGAGAGAGAATATTCTACAAAGGGGAGGCTGAGATTGGCCGGTCCAGACCATGAGGCAGGAGCTTGTCACCTTGTGGAAGGTGCAGAGAGCAGAATTGGGCTAGTAAAAATGAGAAGTGACAGGATATTGATTTGCTTATCGCTGCTGTGCAGACACACAGAAGTGAAGGGCGAGAGAAGGGGGGTGGGTTGGGGTGGCAGTGGTTATCAGGCTTTCACGTCTGATAGGGAGAATAAAAAAAAAAAAAAGAAGAAGAAGAAAAAAAGATTTATCAGCCGATCCGATTGCTTCGCCTCAATTTTTGTTCCACTTTCTTCTTGCGCTTTACTGTAAAAGGCATATACTTTTTGAAAGTAAATAAAAAGTGTCCTGGATTATTTGGCAGGGCAAATGGATGACGGTGCTATCTAAAATAGTTATTGATGTGGCTCATCAATCTTCTATGTACTGTAATTGGGAAACATAGATAGACATGTTAATTAAATTACACGGGACAATCAGTGTGAAGTTGACAAAGCCTATTTCATGGTGTTTTAAGCAACAAGTGCTGCGAGATTGACGTTTTACATTTAAGGCATAAAACCGATCCTCTTATCCAGCGCAACTTACAGTAAGTCCAAGAGTAGAATAAAGTTAAATTCCAGCATCATCATGAAGAAACAGCAGCAAGTAATACAAGAGTCAAGACCGCGTTGCTCTAACATTCCTGTGATCGTGAGAAATAATAGGGAAAGTAATATAAATTTGAAGGGTAAATGGGTATTTTTAGTGAGAGCAATTTAAAAAATATTGCACTACTGAATTCCCACTGCTGTTGACATGATGTGATAACCACATGATTTAAATGAGGATTCCATTTAACACTGTGGTCGGTTTGTTTCAATTAAATCTTATTCAAAACACTTGGGCAATCAATAATTGATCTGTTATGGGCAGACATGAGCACCGCTGAGCACCACAGCCTGATAATATGTAATGGTTACAATCATTCTGCTGATTTCAATTCAACATTAAGGGCCAGTTAGCCAGACCACTCCGGCATAGCAATTCTAGATTAACATAAAATTTAGATGAGGGCTAAACTTAATTCATGCCTGATAAACAAGGCCTGACCCGCCGGTTGGAATCTCTTTTTCTGAGTCCATGATGAAGTGGCATTTAAGAACTGTTGGGGAAAATAACCTCTTTCTCAAGAAAATATAATGGTCTGATTATCTTTGCTCTGTGGATCTCAATAGGGTCACTTGGTGATCGTCGACGGAGGGCAGTGTGTTTGCACCTTCATTGCTCTTTAGTCGGGGGTCTTAGGTGTGAGCTGCAATCCCAGCCAAGTACTGTAAGTCACACCATTAGGATCCTGGATGAGCCTCTTTTCCTTGTGTCTCCTCGCCGGAATAAAGTTAACATTTCTTTCAGACGTCATTGTAGCAAATCCTCAACCTGTCGGCTGCATCATGTGATTAGCCTGCAGAACCCGACGTTCCTATCAGGATTATAATGGCAAAATGAAATGCATTATTGCTTATGGCACCAAGCACCAAGGCGGAGGCAGAAAAGTTGTGTGGGGGGAAAAAAAGAGAGCGAGAGAGAAAGAAAGTTATGATAAAGAAATATAATCACAAAAATCTATGCAGTAATTTCCCTAGAAAAATAGTGTGTCAAAATCAAGAAGAAGCCTATGAATATAATTATAAGCAAAATCAAACTACAGACATTGTGGTTGGGGTTTTTCCAGGGAACCTAATCTGATAGTGTATTTACCAAGTTCCACTGCTGTTATGTCAAACCACCTGGTTTCGACATGCATTACAATTATGTCTCAGGATGTGCTTCCTAAAGGGCACAGCCACAAAAGAATATCACGCTGAACCGCTGCAGACCGGATGAACCAGAAAGGCTGGGAATGAAGATCCTGTACCAAATCAAGACCTGATTCCTGGTGGCTTGGAACCCGAAAACGCCAGCAAATGCAAACAGAACTGCTACCAGTTCTTACATGTCTGGTTCATTTTGATTTCTTCGCCATAACCACAAATGATTCACCTTTAGAGACCGGTCTTTTCAGCAGGCCCTTAGCCATGATGTGCTCATCAAGGCTGTCAGTTTACATTCCACGCATGTCAATCACGGTGGAGAGGTTAAACCGTTTGAAAATGCAGACTCACTTTACCAAGACAGAGATACAGCCAGATGTAATTTATATACAAAAGACGTTGCGTGCGAGAGAGCAGCAGCAGCGGTCTGCAGCATGGCATTAATTTTAACAGTGTTTTTGACTGCTTGAGCAAAGTTTTCTGCTGAATGTGATTGCACAAAATGCGAGCTTGTCCTCACTCAGTCAAGGTAACACAATAAGTCAAGGTAATGCGCCTTATCAAAATGAACGAGTCCAATAGTGTGGACTTAGGGAAACGAATGGAACAGCGAGGCATAGTAAATTATACATTGATGCCCGCAATCATTTTCTAAGAGTTACATTTTCAAAATTGTGGCTATCTCAGTTTGGAATGAAACTCTCCATCTGTTTGTCCTGTACTGACCTGACAACCACGGGGAACTAATTCTGGTTGTTAATATGTTTCCACAGCAGGGAGATGAGCGCGGCCTTCAACCCCAACAACGCTCCGACTCTCAATTGAAGCAACTGTTGATGAGGAACTTCTCTAAAAGCACTTGGCAATTTTGTTTTTCCGCACAGAAGTGGTCTTGTGCCCCCTGTGAGACTAATTTGAATTCATCAACTGGTGTGATCTAGCGTAAGTTTGGACTCTTTGGAAAGTTCTTTTGTGCTTTGGAAAGAGATGCCTGGCCGCGGGGATTTGAACGGTTGCTGCCCGGTTGTTGGCTCGCGCCTCCGAGCCGCTCTCATCCTAGTGGATATCCACTGGTGAATAGTGAAATAGACAGGGAGCGGGGAAAGTTGTTGGCAGATTCTGACACCGCTTGGCAAAGTTCACGTTCGAGCAAGGTTAATCTCACCATCGTTTGACACGGAGACAATAGAGTTGTCAGCGTAGTTAAAGAGAGAGAAAAAAAAAGACAACCTAAATTGATCCCTCAACTTCTCCCTTTAATAGAAAGATCTCACGGTCACATGGGGGAAAAGACGAAAAAAAAAGAAAAAGAGAAAGAGGAGGAAAGCGCGAGAAGGCGACTGATTAAATTGTCTTCATTTACTTAACTGGCTGCTAATATTTCAATTAGAGCAACTGGAGGCAGTGACACTGTAGGGTTAAAAATGGAACAAGGGGAGAATTAGTCCAACTGATTAATAGGAGGAAATGAAGACTTCCGCGCACACAGGAGACATCCCTCTGGCGTCGTTCATCACTGACAACACCCTCGCCCCGCATTCACGTCACTCACTCATTTAAAAAAAGACACTTTTTCCCTATTCACCAATGCACGGTGCAGCCTTTTGCAGCGAGGAGAGAGTTTTTTTTTTTTGGTTAAACGTGCAGTCACTGTGCAAAGGTACACGCTCATGCTGCCGGCAGCCCGGGCCCGGCCGAGGCTGGATTTGACAGAAAACACATCGGAGATTTCCTCTCCCCTCCTCTGCCTTTTCCCATTACCATAAACCCACTCACTCATGATAACCATTAATGTAGCGTCTTATTAAAAACCTATCAATACAGCGGCTGCCAGTGTGCTAATGGCCAGGAATCCCTCTCAGTTAAATCTCGACTTTGGTCTCCACTCCGGACTAATGAGAGCCATCGCTCAGCATCTCTTTGGGCTAAATCACCTTTATTTGTATCTGCCTTCTCGTGCTGTTGGCAATTTATAGAACAGGGCGCAATGAGAGATGCATTGCAGTGCG
>OMLF01050453.1:0-10434 GCA_900302615.1 Holocentrus rufus
CCCCCACTCTTTTATTTCTCTGTCTTTCATTTGGTCATTTGCCCTTTTCCCTAATTTCCCAGTTCCTCTATTTTTTATCTGTCATTTACTCCAAAACTAACTTTTCTTTTTCCTGTCTTACTTTACTCTGATGCAGTTAAACACTTCCTTCACTATGTTTCACACACACACACACACACGCACACACACACACATGTAAAACACATGTACACAAAGCACACTTTGTCACATGTTCACCCAGATGGAATGAGGTTCACAGTCCAATACAATGACCTCTGACCACATCAGAGAAAGGTCATGACATGTGACTGAAACACTGGCCTCTGTGTGTGTCTCTATGACCACACACACACACGGGTCTGTGTGTATTTCTCGAGCTGTAAACCTTGGTCCTCTTCCAAAAAGGCACCAATAACTAGCTTGGCTCATCATTAAAAAAAAGATCCCTGAAGTGTTCCTTGAAGAAACCCCACTTGTTTCCCCTATGGCTGCAATCTCAAGGAATCCTTAAGGTTACTCAAAGTCTTTTTACTCTTTTTAAAGTGTAGCGCCACACATTTTACATCCACAAACCAGAAGTTAACGGCCCTCTGATGTTTCCAATATTCATTTGTGTCCATTTTTTTATGGGTTTGGCTCATGAAGGCATTATTTACATTTCTTGTTAAAATCTACATGCAGAAAGCACATTTTACATTTTGCACATTAAATGGACACTGCTGTCCACTGCAAGTTAGTGAGCAGGTGGGGGCTCAGTGTCCCATAAACCCTTTCACTGAACACATGACTCTTGATGAACATGTTAGCCAGTGCATCGAAATTGTGACTCTCAAGCCACAGGACAGTATCTGACTACCAGCCTCTCCTATTGAATATATCTGTTTTGTTTGTTACTGCATATTACAAGGATACAAGATATGTATGTAGATAATGGAGCTGAAATATAAAGGGTCACTTTATAAATGATGTATCAGTTCTATGTGGATAATAACATTTAAACAGGAATAAATGCACCCAAGAATGGTAACATCTCTCAGGTTTTTCCATAAGAGTTCAGTTGTCTAGGAATATCAATTGTGAATCATTTTTAGTTGCACTACCCTTCAGCTTTAATTTGATACCTTATCTAGGCTCAATCTAAGTGTTTATTCCATATATGCTTTGGGACTTGTATGCCAGTTATGAATGGGGTGAGAAGAATCCATTTCCAATCCATCTTGGACAGGGTGGTAGTGCACCTTAAATTCTGGAGGGGACAGAAATTCATCCAAATATGCCTACAGTACAGATGGACAGAAAAGATAGACAGTATTTTTTTATGAGAGAGGCTTGCCATCTTGGCAACAGCTGTGTTTTCACTCTGAATGAGCTTGGCGCTGGTGTTCCTTGGTGCATTTACCACCTGTGTTTTAAAATGTAGCTTGACGGCCTATTTAGACACAACAAAGATGGGCATGTTAAGGTGTTACAAGCTGTTAAAGGATTGTAAATTGGCCACTTGGTTCTCACTTTAGGTCTCAGGCATGAGGTTGGTCTCCAGCGTGTGACTAACAACCACGAACTCCTTAAAAATCAGCCCAGACAGGAGCTGTCTGTCTGCTCAACACATGGGCTAATACTTCATCTACAGTCTTCTTAGACCCAAAGCCTTGAGGAGGAATTCATTTTTCCAAGATACTTTTTATACATTTTGGAAACACAAACAATCAGTAATTTTTAAGTGACTTTAAAATATAAAGAATCTGGTTTGGAAAAGTGTTATCATTTTGTCTACCAAAGATTGTTTAAAAAGTATCATGTGTTGCAGTGTTATTAATCGTTTTGTGAGAGAAGGTGTTATTTTATCAAATAGGTGTTCTCTCATTTTGCACTGTAATTTCAAGTGATCATATCTAGTCAATGGCCTTTAAACAGTTGTGTTTCCTTGTTAAGAGGTGAAGTCCACTTTCTAATGTAATGTAATGTAATGTGAAACAGGTGGCGCCCATATTTAAGGGACACCTAAACATTTCAAATGTGAGTTTTCTCAGACACTCGCCACATCACACAAAAACAAGTCAACAGCAACCACAAAATTCCCAAAGTTGCCTTGGGTGTAGTTGTGTTTCTTTTGTATGCATGATGTTTGTTGTCTCGGACATTGCTGCTTGAAGCCTGGGGACTTTTTGGCCTGCCGGTGGTTTGATTTTGTAGATTCTCCCCATCAGAAACCGGCAGTAGAGTGAGTATAGGGATTGTTCTTCAACCGCAACACCAGAGTTCAAACGGCTATTGTGGCACCCTGCTGAAGTGTCCCTGAGCAAGACACTGAATCCCTATCAGCCCCATGTGCTCTGTAGTTGCCCCTGACCTCTGATCTCCCTTTGGAGAAGGAGAGGCAAAAAGTTCAATTCTCCCCTCTGAGTTCTACAACAAAATGCTTGGTAATAAGAAAAATAAGACGCAGAAAAACACTCAAATTTTTCAGGTATCCTTCTGAAGATTTATTTACTTTCTTAAATTCCACAGTAATCCATTTGTTTCTCTCTCCTTAGGATATGTCGGTTTTGGAAGGAGAGTTAGAAATCCTCTTGGGAGAACTGCACATCAAAATGAAAGGTACACACACATTGTTGTCCTCCCTATGTACTCTAACCTTGGACATTTTGAGGATCTGGGCAGCTAATCAGAGATATACAAACATACAAACAGAGTGTATTATGCACACACACATACACACTTGTGCAATGCTGAGGTTGGTGTTGGGCCCAAAGCAGTTTGCAGGTTACTGGTGACACGCTATCTTACATCTCTTTAACATGTGTTTTCACTTGCAGGGCTGATCGGCTTCGCTAGACTCTGCCCTGGAGACCAATATGAGGTGAGCTTCTCTATTTAAAGACATATTTCACTGTGCTAGAACAGCTTCTCAGCACATGCACACACACACACACACACACACACACACATACACTTTTTCCAGTAGAAGACTGAGCTGGAAACACTTGACTCTATAATGTCCTGATTCCAATGTATAAAACTGGGCATTAACCGATAGAAAAGTATCATAAGTAGAATACTTTAATATGTTATGGGAGTGAATCATGGCCAGTGGTTGATGATGTCATGTGTCTTGTTTTGATGATGTCACGGTGCAGGTGGTGGTGCGACTGGGCCGTCAGCGTTGGAGGATCCGAGGGAAGATCCAATCAGATGACAGACAGTCCTGGGATGAAGAGGAGATGGTCTTCCTCCCGCACATTCACCACAACTTCGAGATCAAGGTTGGAACACATACACACCAAACGTCAAAATATCCATAATTCCCTGTTGCATAGACATAATACCTTATGGTATGGTATTGCCATGACAGACAATGATTACAATGATTGTTTTCTTCAATGCTCTCTTGAGTACGATATAAATATGAAACAAGTGTGTACCCATTTACGCCAACATGTAACAGCATGGATCTGTCCATTTACATTTGTGTGTTTGTGTACTCGATCTGTGGGATGTGTGTGTCTCTGTGGGTTCCATACATTCAGAGCTAACTGTCCAATGAAATCCCTTCCCTAAGGTGACGGAGGCCAAGGGTTTGGGTTGGCTGCTGGTTGGCATGGTAACGTGTGCAAGTGCAGACTTCTTTGTGGCGAGGCCGCAGCTGATGTTGGTGGACATTACTGAGCTGGGAACCCTCAAGCTACAACTGGAAGTCACCTGGAAGTAGGGGAACACACACAGACACAGACACACACAGACATACACACACACACACACACACACACACACACACTTCACACAATTAGGAAGCTACAATCTACAACTGGAAGTGACATGAAGTACTGTACATTTCCTCTATATCTACACATTCACTGAGTGGGAGTGATGTGAAGTAAGGCATAGAGAATGGGGTTTTATTGACCTTACACATTATGTATGTCATTTATACCTGTTCTGTAAACCCAACTTCTCCTCCTGTAGGTGAGTACTGGAGGAATCAGGGATTAAATGCCTTGCTCAAGATTGTTTAAAAGGGAAGTACCTCTTTGAAGGGGTACTTCCCCTTAAAATGGGTACTAGCTAAAAACATGAATTTTCTTATTTGGTATTATCCTGAAATACTATCTCCATCATTCCCCAAGTTTTGAGAGTTTCTAAAAGTCAGTAACTGTAATAGTTTTTTGATGTAGTGTCCAAATTCTTGACAGCAAATTTCATTCACTGTATAGTGCACCAGAAAATACCCACAATGCACCACAAAATATAGTGAACAACGGACTACATAGCTCTGTTTAATGCTATAATGCAATGCGATTGTCTTATCAAAGAGAAACTATTACACCAGAGGAATCACTGTATAGGCCTATATTTATGATTTACCCTTAAATTATGTCCAGTAAACAAACAACTCTGCCGTTTTTCAGTTGCAATTCAAATGGCAGGTTTTCCTCACACAAATATATGATTCTCGTGAGGTGAGACCACTGATTTATATACATCAGTGCATGTATATAATTCATTCTGTACCATACAGGGTGGGTAGCTCTAGTGAGAGCTAGTGAGAAATCCGTCTCTGGTAATGTTGGTACCATGGCAGACACACTGCAGAGCTACATGAAACCAACACTGTAAAATCTCTTCATTTGTGGTTTGAGTTCTGTGCAGTGTTGGTCAAAACTACAAATCAACGAAAAGACAATAATATCTCACGTGAATTAGAAAATTTATATTATTCCTTGCTTACAGATACATACCCTCTGCCATCTTTCTCTCTTCTCCTCGGTGTTCAGTATCGGTGTTATATTGTTTACCTACTGCATGTGAACTTTCTGTATTTCAGTATGCATCAAACATATTTCTGCCTTCTCAAGTTTTATCAATGAAAATTGGCAAACAGTTGAAAAGCTGCTGTTATTACTGCCATCCACTGATGTACTGGGACTTACTGAATTGTTCAGGCTCTTGTGTTCACTGGTTACACTGACAGAACCTGCTGCAGCTTTGATATGTAATGTTCATGTGATAATACACTGCATGCATTTTAGCTCTACAGGGCTGCTGCTCAAAACTTAACAAATATAAACTAAAGTAAGTTATTCAGATAATTTTAAGTTAAGTTTTAAGTTAATAAGTTAATATTTATTAAATATCTGGGCTATCCAGTATTAGTTTTCTTGAACATACTATAATAAAGATTTGTATACATATTAGCAGATAGTTTATCTCACATCTGCAGTAGTTACATCTTTTCAAAAAGAATTACTATGCAAATTAAAATATGAATTCACCCCACAACAGGAATGTTGTCAATTAAAGCCATTTATTAACATATTAAAGAGGGTAAAATGACTTGTTGCATGGTGACTCTTTGGAACAATGTCTTGTCTTGTATGAATGTCTTAAATGTGCACAGCAAATTGGAAAGGATTGGAGTTGATGCATTCTAGCGTTCACAGTCAGGATCTGTGGCGGCGGTCAGGGTGAGTCCATAATATCTCTAACACCATCAACCAACAGCTCAACATTGAAGTCCACATGGTCACTCTCTGGTCGTGGCTTGGCCTCCGGTTCATGGCCTTGCTCCCTGGTTCCTGGTCCTTGATCCCTCTGCGTCCACTCGATAATCCTTCATGGGCCCTCTGGATGAGCTGGAACTCCACCTGAAAAACAAATTAAAAAGTAAATGAATCCATGTTAAATACAGGGTCAAAGAGATGTCTTGTTCAGTGCCGTGCCCAGTTCCACAGTGTGGAGAAGACGTTGCGCTTCTTCTTCTTTGTCTTCTTCTCCTTCAAGGGCTCCTTCTCTTTGGCGTCCACCTCCAACATCTTCTCCTTCAGGACATGAGATAAGAAACAACTTTATTGATCCCTGTTGGGAAATTAGGTCACTGCAGCAAACACATTAAAGGATAAGAAAAACAGAATACAAACAGAATTTAAAATGAGCTGAAAAATAATAATCTAGCAGTGAGTAATAAAATCTAAACATCTGCTGCTGCCACTTCCAACATGTTATTTTTTGAGTGTGTACCGACCTCCTGCTCCTCCAGGAGCTTGCCAGGATCCAGAGGGCCGTAGGTCTCCTCGTAGCCCTGAATGAGGCCCAGAGCATCGTCCTCCTCCACCATCTCGGGATGCTCCAGCTTCCAGCCAAGACCATCCAAGGCAGCCTGCAGCCTCTGACAATAACATGTTGATGTTCAGTCCACTGACCTACTGTGTTAATGTAAATGTTCTGATGAGCATGTTGTGTCTCCAAACCTGGCCCTCCATTAACAGCTCATCTTGCTCTGTCTCCTGTGGCTGCAGAGAAAAACAGGCTTTTAACATCAAGCAGCAGTGTTGCAACTTATCTCATAGATGAACAATGGAACTGCAATACTTACAGGCGAGGCCAGATGCTGGTCCACCTTCCGCTCCTCAGCCAGGACCATGTCCTTGATGGACAGAGAGAAATAGCATGAGAAAGCCATATTCCTGCTGTTACAGTGATGTGAGTGCTGTGAGAGCCAACATACCTCCAGCTTGGCTAGGTGCTCCTGGTTCTGCTGGACCCACTCCTCAGCACTGCCAACAGCCTTCCCCTCCCTGGGCACCTGAGTGTTGAGCTCCTCCCTCATTCTCTTCAGCTCTGCATTCTCCTTCTCCTGACAGGACACAGCAAGTTTACTGCCTTTGTGAAGCACTTTGTAACATGGATCTTGACAATGCTCTGTAAATACAGATCATTATTATCATTATTAACTGATGGTCTCACCTGGGCGCAGATCAGCTGGTGAATGTTGTACATGATGAGGATGAAGGGATCATCCATGGTCACAGCAGCAGTGGGCTCCTTCTCTGGATCTGGTCCGGCGGCAGTGACAGTTGACATCACCACAATAAAACAACCTAACAAAAACACTCAAAAATATGTTAATATTTGAACTGTGTTTAAAATTCAAGTACCCTCTTATCTATTTAGGTTACAATATTTGATTACAGCTAAACGGACACAATAATTATTAGATTAAATTACAGAGCCTGTAAGCTAAGTTAGCTAACGCCAGCTAAAAAGTAGCTAGTGCTAACTAAAATGCTAGCTAAGCTAGGGTTAGTTAGCTACAAAACTACCGCTATAAACTACCGTTATAAATTGGCTATAACTAATTTCACCACAGAGAAATAAAGTATAGGTCGTTGTCTGATGTTGTAGGCTGTAGTGTAAAGTTGCAGCTTGCAGGAAAATCTCTTTGCAGGAGAGCGAGGTCAGTGCATCCGGTCAGGATTCAGTTGTAAACAACTTTGAGCACACATCGTTCCGTAACCTGTTTACTTGACTGTCACCTTGGCAACGGATAAGGCAAGGTTAGGTAACCATGGAGATGCAGTCTGTAGTATCTTCAGAACAGCATCCTCCTTATTTTAAATCACAGAAGCAGAATGGAACTGTGGTTTAAATAGTCAGATGTTCCTTATAGGGGAATCTTGTGAGTGTCACCAGTATGCGTAGTGCTATACTGAAACAATAATGATCTTTATTAAAAAGTATATTCATTAAAAGTATGTTATTAATGAAGCACCCACCTCTGATCTATGAAATAGTAATTTTCTTGTAGATCAGATCATCAAACATCACTTCACAGAATAATATCACTCCAAATCTAAAATAATAAATAAAAAATGAGGCACAGTACATACAAATAATGATGAAAATGTTAGAATCAGTGAATCTGTTCCTGGTGGCATGTTGGCCAGACAAAATCAGGAGGAAATCAGCTCCCTACACCTGTGAATATTGCAAAATGATGATAGTAACAAATTAGTGGGATCTTATTGCAAATTTGGCATATAGCTAACCTACCAAGAAGTGTTTTATTTTAATAAAATTACATCTTTTACTGCTGTTTTTCATTCTTGTGTCCTCTGTGGTGATATGGGTTTTGGTTAAAGCAGAAGAAAGAGGTGAAACAGGCAGACTCATGCTTAATGCAAATGTTTATTTATTTTCCTATAATGGACCTTTTTCACAGCAAGTGCTTTAACATGACATAGTATGGTAAACACGGGCATTAATAATGACATTAAGGAATGTTCTTTTCCATTTAGGTCTAGCAGAGCCAGGGTCCTGCTATTGTTCATGCTGGCTCACTGGACAGACTCTGCTACACTTATGGAATGGAACCTTAATTAATATCATTAGAAACACCTGCGTTTACCTGCTATTTCATGTCAAAATGGTTGGTGTACTTAACAAAATTGATACCTGAATATAGATCAACCTGCTGTCTTCCCATTTATTTTGGTCTTGCAAAGTTTCACTGTGGAAATATGTGGAAATAATTTTACCGTTAGAGGCATTCTTGCAGACTTTACCCTTTACTATAAGGATGTTATAGGCACTTTGCTATATGACTATGATGCCATAGATGGCAGTGCCCATATTCTTAACCATGTACTTTTGGCTAAATGTTCACAAGTACATTTTTGAAGAAGAAAACATGAATGTATAGTATTTGTGAATGAAACAGAAACATATTTTTCTACACTTTGTCTCTATTAATGTAAATACTGATACACAGCCTTAATTTTATTATTATATTTATTTAATATCATCTGTTTTTCCATAGCTGCAGTGTTTATATTGCTATTGCTCTATTGTGATCAGCACACTTGTCCATCTCTTTCAGCAATATATTGTAACTGAATGGAATGAATGAAGGAGGTGATGCTGATGTGATTTCATGAGGAGAACAAGATGTTAGAAATACAGCTTGAAGAGGAGGGGAACATAATGCTTGTGTAGTATAGGAGGAGAACCAGCAGTTCATGATGGTGTAACTACAGAAGAAGAAAATGATACTGACATAGCTCAAGGTGGAAAATGAGGAGAACAAGGGAAGTGATGCTGATGTGACTTTAGTAGGAGACTGGGGAGGCAATGCTGCTGCAAAGTGGAAGGAGGAAAGGGAGGTGGATATTGATGTGACATGGGAGGAGAATGGGAAGGTAAAAGGGTGTGAAGGGCAAAATGGTGAAGGGTGGAATTGGTGATATTCCCAAAAAGAGAGAATAATAATTTTATAATATGAATGGGGAACAGGTGTGGACAGTTGTGTAAAAAAAAACATGCACACCAGTGTAAAGGGAATAAGATTTGTAAAATATGAGAAAAAAATGGGAATCTTCTGCACAGCCCTGCATTCTGTCCTGTAGCTGGTCTAGGAACATGATATGTGATGATTCAGATGAATGTTATGCACAGCTGGTCCAAACACAGATCAAATAACCCAGATAATGACACATTTTCAGGGATTTACAGCATTAGAACAAGGCTATACAACAAAAAACATGATGTAAACAATACAAGGTGATGTGTTTGTTTGTTTTCTTTTTTGAATATGTTGTTGTTTACTTCATTATCTGCCTCTGTTGTTCTACCTTTCCTCCCATTACCTCTAACCTGAGCCAGCTGTTGTTGAGCAGCTGATTGAATATAGAGCGTACGTCACACACACACACTCAAACACACACACTCTGCCATGCCCTTGCACCATGACGGATCACATTTCAGGGTTTAGAAAAGCCAGGTGTAGGACATTTCATAGATTCTCCCCAGAGAGATGGAAAATTACACACTCTTTCACGCACTCACGTGCACACACACACATATGCGCACGCGCGCACACACACACACACACACACACCCAGGCTTCTACAGTCACACAAAGACATGCACAGCTGCTCTACTCACACAATCCTGCTGTGGCTGTACAGACAAACACATATGTCATTATGTTTCGCCCTTAAATGAGTATAAATGATACATTTCTACTACTGTTGCTGCCAGATGAAAACATTACATCCTCAAAATGTCTCTTCAGGAATTGAGGGAAAATAGCAGTAGCTACAGAAAGACTGTAGGATACATGGTTTAGAATCCTGACTGATTTGGAAGAGCTGGGTGGGGCAAATGAATGAGAAACTCTCTACCCCTCCTAAATAATTACTATTGAGTTGCCCTTGAGCAAGGCACTGACCCATCCAGTAGAAGACCATGGTTGTACTGAGCAGTTCAAAGAACAAAGAACCATGAAACTGTAAAAATTATGAATTTATGTTAAAAGGTTTTCACATAGCCACTGCACTCTCAGGATTCCCACAAAGTTGGAAAGTGACAAAATGTCTTGGAAAGTGTATTTGTAATTGTATTTTAAAGTTTGTGTCTGTGTTTCTGTGTGTTGTGTGTGTGTGCGTGTGTGTGTGTGTGTGTGTTGTAGTCCATTCGACAGCAGCGAGAAGTTGCGCGCGGTGTCTCCCAGCAGGCAGTCGGTGTCCAGCAGAAAGAGTTCGGTCTACAGCTGGACAGCACCCAGTACCCCCTCCTTCACTGAGAAATACTTCATAGTGAGTATACAGTGAGACACACACACACACACACACACACACACACACACACACAAAAAAAGAA
>OMLF01050453.1:16845-29702 GCA_900302615.1 Holocentrus rufus
TCACCAAACCACATGGTTTAACTTATTACTAAAACATGCTCAAACTTGCACTATCCCTTCCTTTCTCCGTTGTTTTCTTCCCTCCATCCTTCCTTCTTTCACCCCCCTTTCATCTGTTCTTCCATGCACACTGTCTCATTGCTGCCCTTCCTTCCTCCCTCTCCTATCCCTTCCTTCCCAATAATGGCTTATGTACACAGTACTTTGATATAATGCACTTGGAGCGCCAGGTGGGAGGAGTTTGTGACATTAGAAATGATAAGGACAATATGTATATATAATATAACTGTATGCACTTTTGTGGGGTGTAAAACATGTGACACTTTTTGAATTGTCATGATACCACAAATCCAAATAAGTCAACTGTAAACTGTTAATCTGTAATCTGCTGATGGTCTATATAGTCTTCCTTCCAGACCATGTAAGTGTGTATAGAAACATGTAGATGAATTAGTATAAACAGTATACTGTGTCTTTAATTCTTATCCAAATTAAAACAAAATCTAGGAAAATATTTGACCCAGACCTGCGTGACAATGTTTAGTTTTTCTCTTTTATGCTTTTTTTTAATTATCTATTTTACTTTTGTGAGCTCTGGCATCATGCTGGACAAAATAGGCTTACTGTGTTTTTTTTGTTTTTTTACTGGTTTCAGTGTACATTTTATCTGCGCTGAACAGCCCCAAAAGGAGGCGGGCTTTGAAGAAGCTGAGGGGGCGGGGCATCGTGGAGCTCCTCCCACTAGGTGGCACGCTGAAGACTCTGGCTGCTCTGCAGATTGACTCCAACCACAAGGTCTGCAAAGCTGCAGCCAACTGCCTCTGCAGGGCTGCAGGCTGCAAGGCCTTCAGGACCAAGGTACCACATGCAGTCCTACCCACGGTATATGAGAAAGGCATGGAAGGAAGGAGATACTGAGAGATTTAAAGAAGCAGTCAAACAAATCTTGGACGTCTTACATCAGTGGACGCTCTGCGGTGTTTGCTGCCTGTGTTGACACAATTGTGCAATTTCCATTCCACAGGTTGTATTTATCATAAATCTCATTTAATGAGGACCCAAAAACACCCAGGAACGCATATAGAGAAAGAAAGCTAGCTAACATAGCTGGAGTAGCCTAGCAATAGCTGTTAGCTTTTTCTGAGCAGAATATTAATCATTTTGTTTGGAAAGCTGCAGCAGAATTCAGTGGATCCAGACCGATTTAGGAGAGAGATATGCAGATAAAAAAGGTACAAGATTTAAACTCCAACCTAAATCACAGACTGTGACAGGGATGATTATGTGAAAACCCCATGGAGAAAATGCATTGGATCCGGAATTCCTTATTTGGGCAGAAGTTTGTGGTCAACGTTAGGTCTGACTTCTCAGAGCCATCGGTGGGCAGAAAGAATGTTTGTTGTCTTCTTATCAGCGTTGTTGTGGTTTTGGTCTGAAGTTTAGTTATCCACCCCTCATTCCCTCCCCCACCCCACTCACCTACCCCTTCTCTCTCTCCAGGCTATAGTATACTATACAGAGAGTTTGAAAGAGACTGATGTCCAAATACAACAAGCTGCCTGTCTGGCTCTTAAGTGCCTTAGGGTGAGCAAAAGAGCTTGCACACACACACACACACACACACACACACACACACACAGACAGATAATTATTTTTTGCCTGCTGATACACAGAGTCATTGACTCACTAATGTGTGTTTGCGTGTGTGTGTGTGTGTGTGTGTGTGTGTGTGTGTGTGTGTGTCATACACGCGGCAGGCGACAGAGAGCGTGGATCAGATAGCAGAGTTGTGGAGGTCAACGGACGAGGATCTTCGCAGTGCTGCCAGAGAGACTGTGCTCTCCTTTGGTAAAACATTCACACATTTATCTCTACAGTTAGACACACTCATATTTTCATCCATCCACTCATTCATTAGCTTGTTCATTCATTCATTCACCCAGCCTCTCTGTCTCCAGGTAAGAAGGGTTACCTGGCCTTCCAGAGGATGGACCAGCTGTACACTGAGATGCAGGAGGAGGCCTACCAGAACCAAGACACTGAGATTACCATCCTATAGGATACAGGTCCGCACCCAAAATGTGCTGTGGGTCTATCTGTGGAGGGACCAAAGATAAAGAGTCTCAGTGATCCTGAGTCCCAGGGTGAGAGACTGAGTTTAGACAAAGTTTGGGTCCAGGACTGATGAAGTTTAAAGGGCCAGGAGAATGCTGGGATGTAGCATCTTTCGCTCCAGGCCAATTATTTTGATATTTTAAAGAGTGTCATCCCTTTGTTTCAGCCTATGAGTGGCATCACGAGGCACCAGAGGTAACTGTTTTGGACTTCTGCGCCCAGAAATCCTGTAACGTGATGTCAGTAAACACAGCACATTCATGTTTACCAACCCGTGATGTTTTATACCAACGATACCAAAGAGGCAAAAGACCTAATGTTCCTCTGGATGGAGCTGCTGTTGTTCAGTTTGAATTTGGCTCTGAAATTTGGATTCATTGCTTCCTGTGGACAAAGTGACCATACCGGACCCCTGAACTTCTTTAGGTCAAATAGGGTCAAATGCAGCATCTGATGCTGCATTTGGGCGAGTTATGTCAACTTGTGAAGTCAGACAAATGTCTTGTGAGCAGTTGGTATTTACCAGCTGTTTGTTTTTGGTTTTTTATATCTTCTATATCTATATCTTATATCTGCTGAGATATGAAGAAGCTGGACCACTTGTCGTGTCCCTCCATTACCAAGCACATGGTACAATCCATGAAGACTTAAAGACTTAACCAAGGTGATGTAAACCTGGATATTATGGAACTGGCTTGACTTTACCACTTATATTTAAACTTCATCAGCCGTTCGAGTGTAAATTTCCGGTCGTGAACTCAGACATCTGTGACTTAACGAGTTGACAAGGACCGCCCAAATGTATCATCAAACAGACGGGAAGGGAGACTGTTGCAGCCCTTGGATATCGACCGAAAAGATGGGTGTATTTTTACATAAAAAATCATGCATAGTGCAGCTTTAAAGTTATGCCAAACTATGTTTTGAGTGATGGTCTTCTATACACCAACAAATGCAAACACACATTTTTAGGAAATTTAAGTGTAAAGGTCAGACTTTATTTTGCATATCCAAAATTCAAAATGTCAAGTGACCCCTTAACCCTTTACAAGCCACAGAAATCACTGATGATGGCCTTGACAGCACTTCTGCCTCAGAGTTCACTAAGATGACTTACGCTCGACTTAGTGGAACAAACGCTCCCTCTGCTGGGGATCTGTTAGACCTGCAGCATGCAGATCCATAGGAAAACTCCCATACCAGACAGCCAGCTAAATCCTAGCTGAAATCTACAAATGCATCTGTGGCTTGTTAGTTTCATTATGCTTTCATTCTCAGTATCCAGTAAAATGTAATGCTGAGCAGGAGGAACACAAAATGGCTGCTGAAAAACTGCCACAAATGGACGCTGTGACATCCAGTGGAGCCAAAGGATTACTCTGCAAACAACTTTTGGCAGGCAGCCAAACAGCATTTGGAGGTTTTACCCATAAATCTGTACATGGAGGGTAAAATAATGAAAACTGTCAGTGAATTTCCTGCCTTGCAGATGATATGGGCACAGCCATGGGATGTTGAAGGCTGATGAAAGTGTGTGCAACCCTTGTGGATTTTTAATGTAATGTTTTTGAGGGCTCAACATATATGGGTACAGTTTCACAAACTGGGGTTAAGCCTGGATTTAGAGGAGATCTGTATGGAAATGAATTTCAAAAATGTCTTTTGATTTTGAATGAAATGCAGCACGGGTAATTTTCTGAGGCAAAGCAAAGGGGCAGTTTGTCCAAAATGTATGACACAGTATATTATTTTTTGATGCATTGTTTACTTATAGCTTTAGCTTCCCATCTTTGCTAAGGACAGTGTTGTCAAACTCAATTACCTCATCCATGTGTCGTCACCCCATCAGTGACGGACGCTGCCCTCTGCTGGCCATTCAGGTCATCTGATGTTTGGGAAGGGCCCTGACCTGAGGATGCTTCCACTCACCACAGAATAGATTTGGCTGTGGTTAAAATGGCCTGTGACCTCCCTGACTAGGCTATTTTAGATCTGTTTGGGGGGCATGAAAATGGCATGGGAAGAAAACATTGGTCATCTTTTTTTTTTTTTTTTAACAGAGTCCGGATCTGATAAATAGTAAAGTTGAATATATTTTTTCCGCTGCCGTGGTGTACTGTGTCATACCATGCTGGCACCATGCAGGGTTTTTTTGTGTGTGTGTTAGGTTCTAGGAAACACTTTGGCATGATATGGGCTTACAAAAAGTGTGCTGGTTAGAGACCTATAGAGATTTGGTACTTTCTAACATTGTTTGTAGGCCACATTCTTCTTCACCAATCTGCTTGGTCTTCAGGTGGAGAACTAGCAGCTGTTGATACTGGACTACAACCAAAATTGCTCCAGTGCATATACAGAATGGAATACATAATAACTCTATGGCACTTTAAAATATAAGTTTCCATGTAAATCTGACCATTTCACTCCCCAGAAGGTTGTGTAAAATAAAGCAGGTGGTCAAACAAAAGCTCTTATGTTGGAACCAGGAATCAGTGCAGTGAACAATCAAAGTGATGTCCGACCAGGCAAATAAAGTCTTACAAAGAACAGTAGTGTGGAAAGAAAACGTTTATTTTTCAGACAGCCTGATGCAGAGTGAGATTAGCTCCTAAAAGGAAATCTTGACAAAGTGGCAAGAAGTACACAAGAACCAGCTTTGGGTCTTAACTATATTTGCAAATGCTTTGTATAGTTTGTTTTAGGATACTGAGGTGCCAGTAGGCAGGGGGGTTGACACATATGACAATGCACTAACTGAGAGACAGTTTAGACAGTCACAAGAAAGTACTGAAAGTCAGTTTTGTATAGTTTTTAGGTGTTGGCATCTTGGTGAAACCTGAGTAATTTTTTTGAGTCACGAGGAAGGAAAAGGACAAAGGAGAGGCAGTGAGGAAGGGATGGAGGGTGAAGGGAGGTTAGGAAGGGAGGGAGGAAGCAAGAAAGGAATGAGGGAAAGTATCCAAATAAACATTTAAACATACTATCGGAGAGATAGACACATCCTCTAACAACCACAGCTGGCACCATCATGGAGGTCCATTGGAAAAGTGCTCAATGACAGCCAGGCTAAAAAGAGAAATACCTGAGAAAAAAGTGTCTCATAAGGTAGATGGAGGTGTCAGAACTCTCTGAGTTGTAGCTTGAGTAGAGTCAGCTGGATTTGACCTGAACAAATCATGGTCTAGCAAACAAGCGGACTAATTTAGCAAAATAAGTGATGTCAGTATGCAACTACTAGACACTGCAAAGTCTTAGTCATAGTGCTAGATACATTAACCAGAATCAAATGTGTTTGGGCACCTAATAGTGACCGTAACCATATCAGTGGACAGTTCTACTCTCCCACTGGCCAAATCCACCAGTGCTGGTAACTGTTGTATATAAACCATAGCACCTTTGACTATACTCTTTACTGTGACATGTGTTACATGTCTCTGATGGTGCTCATGTTGCATCCCATAATGGCCCAGAATTACAGCCCTCACGGGTATTATTGGTGAAATATTGCCAGTACACCTTGAAAATTTCCAAACAAGTTTCGAAAGCAAATTTTATGAGCTAAAGTCCGGGATTCACCTGCTGCACACAGAGCCTCATTTTTACCAGAGCAGTGAGGAGTGGAAATAATCAGACATTTATTTTGCAACTGATTTCAGAGAATTTTCAAAAGCTGCACAGTGTGATCAGGTCCCTCCATCTTATCCACAAGGAGCCAATCACCAGCTCCCCTCCCTGCTGAAGCCAGTATTGTCCCTGTTGTTTGATAGAACTGCCAGTGCATCCCGTCCTTTACAACAGGCTGCCAAAGGCTTAGTCCTCAAACCAACACATGCTTTGTAATATGTCATGTATAGATCCATAATGTTTATAGCTGTATCTATTTATAAAATGAGCTTATTCTGCAGTATATTTTGCCAGTATGAGTATGAAATATATACAATATTTAGAGTGTTTGTGTACATATTATCAGTGTTATGTATTGCTTTTTACATGTTTGTAATAAAACATTACCCTTGTGTGAGTGGTTGTTTAAGAGTGCTATCTTGTGATTTGTTCACTGCCAAACAAACTGTTGGTGTAATAAAGGAAAGAAGATATAATAAAAAAAAAGACAATAAAAGACATTTAACCATAACAGAATTCAGGAAGAACAATACAAAAGGGTTCAAATGCACATTTCTGACTGTTCACATATTAACCAATTCAAGTGTGCCAATTAATGCAGTGGGTACAACTGGCTGAAGTTGAAATTCATTAAAACTTTTACTTTGACTCATGATTAACATCAAGGTCAAAACTGACTGATATTGTTGGACTGGATTAATCATTACAAGTTTATATGTGTGAGGTACTTACTTCATTACTTTAATGGTGCACTTTGGAATGAGGCCAGTTAGATTAGTTTGTGCAGTTGCTGCATTTATAAGAGAATGTTTCCTTAAGAAGTTACTAATTAACTGATCATTAGGTAGTGGCCATTTTCCTTTATGTACCCTGCATCTATCCTGCATTACTCCAGTACTACGGACAATTATTTACACTTCTCTCCTTGTAACCCAAACAGTTCCTTTATTTGGTTCTGCCTAATATGCATATACCAACAATAAACTTACTTGAACTTCATGAACAAAGAGAGAATTCACAAGTGACAGTATCATTTTCATGTAGGAATTTTCACATGGGCAAATTTCACATGTTCACATATCTAAATTGCGTGTCCACAAAATCCACATGCTTTGAATTCACATGGGTCAGACATGTGATTTGATGTTTGCAATGTTATTCATAGAAATCAAACATCCATGGAATCACTTTTATATTGGAGGAAGATCACATGAACTAAGAACACAAATCTGTGATAAGGGCTGCCATATGTGGAAGAGATCTGATCTAAAATTGAGAAGATACTTCTTGTGGTGGACCCCCATGGTGATGTCCATACATAAAGAGAACTGTATTGGAGCAACTCACTTGACTCACCCTCTGTTTCTTTGAACTAGACCTGTTTGTCAGATGGGCCCACAGATTTATTATGGTGGGCCTTATGGTGCCTACCTTATGGGCCTTATGGGGCCCTATGGTGATCACGTACGGATTTACCCAGATGGACCGTTCCTCCTCGAGTTTATTTTTTATAACTGTATTTGAATGTATTTCAATCTATGATTAGTCACGAACTGGCCAATGACAACCTGGTCCACAACCTTTTGTTCCCACCCCAAAGCCCTCTCATGATATGTTTTATTATCTTTGAGTCTGAGCACTTTAGAAGACAGGAAGAAGATGGAGACAGAGCTTAGAGATGGACAGTAGGATTTAAAAGCTGTCAAACCCTTGAGACTGTCACCATGGATAAAGAGAAGAAATGGAAACTTTATCCACCTGTCAGCAGAAGAAAGAGGAAAGAAGGGATTTAGATGATGATAAGAGAGGACAGAGGTGTTGGCAAGGTTGATGTGCAGAGAAAATGAGAAAATGTGCAGTTCTCTCTTGGTCACCCTTGACCATCTCAAGGAAAAGTAGTATATTATGGGAAAGAAGGAATTTGAGGCACACATCTTTGGTGACAGGATGGAAGATGGAAAGGACATGAAAGACAAAATAAGAGTGTGAAGAGACAGCAATCCCAGAATTAACACATTAAAACCTCTCTGTCTAAATAGGATCTATACTCTTGGATAGTCATTTG
Source organism: Holocentrus rufus (assembly GCA_900302615.1). NCBI lineage: Eukaryota > Metazoa > Chordata > Actinopteri > Holocentriformes > Holocentridae > Holocentrus > Holocentrus rufus. The sequence goes on from OMLF01050453.1 coordinate 24,650, forward strand.
GCTGGTACACTTGGCACAAATGGTGTGAATGGCAGCCATGGAATGTTTGGTAATGTTATCATGGAAATTGGCATTGATTTGATTTGATGTGCATCAAGCTCAGAAAGCTTAGTTGTGGTGAGCCCGAACTTCAAGTGTCATGTACTGTCCCTGCATGAAAAGTTCTGTGGATGTCAGTGTCAGGTGTACCAATAAAACTAACAATACACTAGGAAGTTGCCTTTTTATCCATTCAAGTTCTGTGGTCTGTCATCAAGAAGAATGCAAAGATGACTGCCACCATCACTGGTTTAAAGAGTGAAGTTGAGTTGGAGAGAGAAACTGAGAGTTCTAGAGCTCAGGGACAAAAGGTGCTTCTCAAGGCCTAGGCTGCAACCGAAGAAGTGCGGGTCCTTGGTAGCACTGCACTATGAAGGCTACAAAAGCTACGGAGGCTTGTGCTTTGAAATGGTCGACCAAGACCAGATGTGTGCCTCATGTACGCCACCGGACAGGTCAATTCTGCCATCATCCAAAATGCAAAAGTGCAAATTCTTACAGAGCAGCAAGATTTTTTCTATAAAATTGACTTCCTTGACTGTTTCCTATGTAAACAGGGTTCATAAGGTGGCGGTAATGACCTAAGGCTGTTTGCCAAATGGAAAAAAACACCAGATCAAGATGTACACACAGAATTATGGGATACCTACGGGCTGGGATGGATACGTCTTACCTGTCCTTTGAAAGCTGCCGGACGCAGGCTGCACTTCTTGGCTGCATACAAAGGACAAGACCGGCCTTCAATGACATAGCAGCTGAGAAATACTGCCTAACTTGGCGGTGCCAAGGCTTTGAGAAGCAGCTCAAGAATACGCTTTTAATTCCCTTTTCCTCACCCTCGACACCCTGAAGCAGAGGCAAGTCATGGAAAGAGATGCCATGATGATCAAAGCCCAAGAGGCCAGAATCCTTCTTCACTAGCTAAGTGTCCTTAGCTAGGACACTTAGCTGCTCTGTTGAACCAGATCATAGAGACTGAGCAGCTCCCCAAGAAGGGCAAATCCTACAAATAAACTGAACCGCCAAGTAAACAAATAAACTGAAACAGAATGGAAGAAAACTGAACATGAAGAAGTTGTTAAGGCACATGCTTATCTTGGCTAAGAAGCAGGCTGGTATCATTTATTGGAATTTGGTCTGAGGGTAGCATTGCATCTAACAGTCACCCTCTAAGCTTAACCCTATGCTATGCAATGCTGCCCTCAGAAAACATTGCAATAAATATCAATCCCCAGCTAAGAATTTCTTGTAAGGAGAGAATGTGAAATGCAGCACGATGTTTTTACTAACTGAATTGTTTTCCATTTTTGAGTGCAGAGGAATGAAACAATTTGTCAGCTGCTTTAGGAAGCACAATAGCAACATTAAAGAGGGGAAATGGGCGCAGGTGGTTTGCTTGGCTTGCACATTAATTACGTGCTGCATCTGAAAATCACAGCCCATTTGAGTCTGCTAACCAATATTCTATCATTGTTTCCCCCACCATCATTTCAGTTTTCCTTTGCTTTACCCCTGCACTGTTTTGTCATTTTATTCCACATCTCGTTCTGTGCTCTAAAATATAAAGGGGTAATGGGAACGTGCTTTGTCCATTTGTTTGTTTCAAAGAAATGCCTGCTCAGTGAAGTCGTGACCTTTCATTATCAACAGAAACAGATCAAAATTTCTAGATGTTTACTGTTTCCTATTGACAGGCAGTAGAAGCCCAATGCGATGACCGGCAAGGAAACTTGGGACACAAAGAACAGAATGAGTTCTTTTCAGACTCATGTAAAAAGCACCTCTGCAACTTTGTCATCTGCTCAAGGGGAACATTTTGAAATAACTATTTAAATGTGCAACAAGTCAAGGTCTTGAAAATATTGTGAAGCATGAAGTGTACTTTGTCCTACCTTGTTATGTTAGTTATGTACTCCTACTGCTCTCATAATCAGTGTTGGGAAGTAATTTTTCTACCACTTCCTATCATGCTGACCACTGTGGGAATATTTAAGGGAACTAAGGTGAATATATAATCTGAACACCACACCAGAAGATCAAGAAATAAGGGAAGAAAAGGTAGAGCAAATTACATCTTAATCAAAATTTGAAATTTGTGTTTAAAAACTCCTAAAAATATTTTTAATGAAACACTAAATCTCACACGTTTCAACACGTTGAGAGGAAGAAACTTTATTTAAATTAAAACCAAAGCAATCATATAGCAGAACAAGTTCAGCACTGCGACAGGAGTCTATACCACACGCACACTCACACTCACACACACACACCACCAGGTATACAGTAGAAACATCTTAGCCTGTGTCTGACAGCTAAACATAACACTTAAGGCAGTGATACACAGGGAAACCATACTTAGTTCAGCATTGCTGTTTTGAATACAAATCAAGTTATTTCTGGGAATAAAATCCATCCCAGCATTTTGTATTGCTTCCTGTTGCTGGGAACAATTTCCATCTGCGCTAACCCCAGAAATTGCCTCATCCATCACAGCCTTTGAAGCAGTGATGCACAGGTCAACTCTTAGGACAACGCTGACAGGAAACATTCCCCAAACTGCTCTCAGCACCGTTTCACTCATTACACAGGAACTTCTTGTTGCCAGGGAACACTCAGTTTTACTGACCCACAGTCTCGTTATTTCCTGTTGCTGTGAACACTGACCATCTACATAACCTTGTGTATCACCACGGTTTACACAGATCAGCATGTCGTCACACAAAACACAAAGTCACGCCTATCCCGCACATACACAAACCTTCGCCCGGACATCCTACACACACACACACACAGACACACCCACACACAGATCATTCGAATTTTTCTACCCTTTGGAAACTTTCAGCATTTCATTTTAATTAATTAAAATACATGTATGAACGTGACATATGAAAAGAATTTCTAAAGGCAACCCATGCACAAGAAAAAAAGAAAACAAAATAAAAAAAGTTGAGATATCCGATTGTGAGTCCAGTGGTAGGGGACATTCACTCCAAAACATGGGGAGGAAGAGATGAAAAAGGGAGCAGGAGGATGAGAAGGGCAGTTGCAGAGCAAAGTGGGTAATAATCGTCATCAATGACCATGACAGGAGAGACAGTTTCTTCTCAGCATTATAATACCCTCTGAAGTGTGTGTTGGCAATGCGGCGACAGGAATTATTCACAGCATAGTTACTGATTGTCCAGTGTCAATGTGCTCTCCTTATTATATGTGCAGAGCCACTGTACAGACAGACCTTGGTCAGGTTGGGCTACAGATGCAATGTGGCTACCTTCCCCTAGAGCTAAAAGGATGTTTGTAGCAACCATATAACAATGTCTACCGTAAACATCACCATAAAATGACGCCCAATGATCTTTAAAGCAGCTGGTATGGAGAGCAACTGCCATGGAACATGACTTGAGGTGCTAACATGGCTGCCAGGGCGACATGAAAGATCCAAACTCTGTCTGTCTATGGCTCTGAGTGGGTTGTTTGAATATTGGGCATGGTGGCGGTGCTTTCATTCTAAAAACGTAACCCAGCAGGGCAAGTTTCTCTTTTAGAGGGTTGAGCTGGAGGCAACGTCTCTCCACGCAGAAGTAAACACATTGGTGGGCAGACACGGGACCAGAAATACTGAAATACGGTGGGTGCTGTAGGCAACAGGTTGACTTCACGTATGATGTAGGTTTTGCGTTGCTTTCACTCCGTTTTCTAACGGTTGGAATAAAAGTTCTGTGAGAGAAATTATTCTTCCATGGTTGCTAAGCTCCTCCTGCTCACCATTTTCTGTGGGAGCAGCACCTTCGCTCTGTGTTTCAGGGTAAGGGAGTCCTCCGACCTGCACTGCTTTCCTCTCATGCAATATTTCTCTCTTCCCCTCCTCACCCAGGCTTTTGCTAGGTCTTTTCAACAGCAAGGGCGGTGCAATAGGAGGCAGATGTCTACCACTGCTGCCTCCGCTACTTAGATGGTGTTGGGGGTGAGAGGTCTTCTCGAAAACCTCATATTCCTCCACTGAACAAACCCTCCTCCATCTCTGCTTTACCGCTTCCCGACGGCTTGTGGCTCCACCAGAAAAAGCCTTTGTCACTCTCTCCCCCATTCTTCCTCTCTGGTCCTCCATGTTTGCTCTTTTCAAGATCCCATGAGAGCCAAGAGTCTTGCACCAAGGAAGTGTGCCAGGCGAAGCTGTTTACCAAGCAGCTCTAACAGATGAGAGACAATTAAACCACCACCTCCCAGTTCTGCTTGCTTAAAGTACCAACAGTGCTATTTCAAACACTGCTCCCCCTTGGCTCCACTCCACCTGCCGCCTCAAGTCAGGCTGTGTCTTTACAGCATAGCAAAATACTCAAAACTGGCTCTTCTCCCTCCATCTCCTGCTTCTGGTTCAGCCCGATTGTTACAGCATGGCGGTATTCCCCTCCAGCAGTCCTTCAACACCACCTCCTCGCCTCACTCTACTCCTCCCCTGCCCAAATGTCTCCCCCTCCTACAGCATGGCAGTATCCCCTCAACAATTCCCCCTTCCTCCAATTCAGTTTGGGCTGTTATCTAGTTGTACCCCCCTCCCCCCTCCCACCAGTGTCTCTCTCTCCTAGGTGCCGACAATCGCTGGGTCGTGAGCGGCGTCAGGCAGCGCGGCATCCTGGCAGTGGTAGAGGAAACAGTTGCCCCAGCAGCTGTAGCAGATGAGGAACAGGGCGGCCAGGAAGACCAAGGCACAGATGGTGCAAGGCTTCCTCTCCAGCAGGAAGCTGAGCAGGTAGAAGCCCATGAACATGGAGTGGTTGAACCACAGTGCTGGGTTCAACGGCTTGGGGATGAGCAGCACTGGAAGGAGCCACTGTAGGCAGTACATTGTCTCTTCTTTTTTTGGAGGGCTATGGGCTCTCTGGCTGAGGGGATGTGAGGTGATCGGGGGGGCGGCAGGTGTGAAGGATGCTTGACAGAGTGTGTGTATGTACGTGAGGGTGGATTTGTGTGGGGAGCCTGGGGTGGGCTGGTTGAAAGGTGGGCTCAGGGA
>OMLF01050455.1:0-10930 GCA_900302615.1 Holocentrus rufus
AGCTCTCATACCTGGGGGGGGAGCAACACACATGCAAACACACACACACACACACCACACACACACACACGCACACACACAAGCATTCCTGTCATTCCTATACATTATAAAGCCCCCTCCCCTGACCTCCGCTCACATCAAAATCCCTGGAATCCTGTGGAATTCTTTGACCACTGCAGTTGCCAGCTCCTGTATAGCATCCATATATTGATGTGTGTGTGTGTGTGTGTGGGTGTGTGTGTTTGCAGGTGGGGCCCAGAGGCCTGGAGGTGCAGTTGTGGGCAGCAGGCGAGCCCTCGTTCACTGCAGAGCTCGATCGTTTCATCATATACATCACCAGATCCCAGGTAAGCTGAGCAGATCACAAAACTAGAAAACAAAATACTGATGTCAAGTGAAAACCTCTCTCATCTCCCAGGAGACATCATTAGGGAGCTGAAGAAAAACAATATTTATTATCTCATTTTCAGATTGGTATAGGTTTGAAATTACGCCGAGTGTTTGGAACTGGCCTCACTGGCCCCTAGGGTTATGAAAGTTACTTAACCTACACGGGACAACATTAATCTTTATTTATGTAGCACATTTTAACTGTGCAAAATTGATAAAGTTTGTTTAAAGTCTTTCACAATAAAACATTAATAAATAGAAACAGTGAGAAAAATAGGATAAACAATGAAAAAAATCAGGAATTCATTATGAAATGAAGTAAAAAAAAATATTTATAATAAGTTTAAGTTATATAATGAATGAAGGGGAAAACCACATATATTTGTGTCTATAAAAAAGTATTTTAAAAGATAGCTCTGATGTTGTGCAGGCAGAGAGCTCCAGAGTGCTGGGGTCAGACAGCAAAGGCCGGACCACCTTTGGTCTTCAGATCTGTGCAGGGCTAAGAGGTCCCTGCCTGAGGGTCTCAGGCTGCACACCAGCTCATAAGGGATCCACAGACCCTGTAGCCTGGAGCTAGACCCTTCTGTGCCTCAAACGTAATCAATAAAAACTTAAACTTAGATTTACTTCTACAGGAAGTGCAGAGGGGTTAAAGTAGGAGTAATATGGCAGGAGAATTCTGCACAACCCGGACCCTGTGACAAATCTGAGCTGAAACTGAAAACTCTAAAAAGAGTTAAAACAAAACTGAACTGTGGTAGTGTTGGGTTATAGAGTTTCCTGGATGTGATACGAGTCCACATGGTGGCCTCATTAGGTGCTCTGTGCTCCCCTGGGCTGCTAATACAGAACACTGTATTTTTTTATGTCTCCATTCACTAACATCGCACGGCAGAACAGGTCCCAAAATCACACTTTTAGCACATAAATGAAAACAAACGAAGTGGATTATGCCAATTTAAAAACAACACGTCATGGTTTTTCATGTAATTGCAATGATTTGTAAAAGCAATATCAAATCCTTTCTTCCTGGCGCAAGGTTACCATGCAGAGCTTACCTGCCAGAACTACTTTCCATTTCACATAAGAAAATAACAAGCTGTTCAATTTCCTCAAAAATGGGTACCACAACTTGTTGCAAAATCTGCTTTGTTAATGTTCGTTTGTGTTAAAAGCGTTCTGAAACCTGTTTTGCTGCACTATGGAAGTCAATGGAGAGATACAGTATCGTGGGTTAGTAGCACAGGGGAGCCCAGAGCACCTAATGAGGATATCTCACCACCATGTGGACTCATATAACACCCAGGTAACAATATAACCCAACATGCTATCAAAGTTCAGTTTTGCTTTAAGTGACAGCAAATGCAAGAGGGACACCATCTTTGCCCAGACATATCCATTGCTTGTAATCATGACACACCAGCCACAAATTAAGATGACTCTCAATGCTGCTATTGTGGGGTGATTATCATCAGTTGAATTCCATCTTGAAGAGTCCATTCTGAAGCACCCAGAAAGCGGTCTGTTATGCTTTGAGGCACTTAGCCGACATCATTTACCGTCTTTGAAATATTTTCTCTAAGATCACAAGTTAAGCTTCCTTTTTAAAAAAAAATTTGACTCCCTCTGTGAGCCTCATGCTAATTGGGTGTGACCCTGCAGTTCTGTATTTGATAAGATCTCTAGCCGTCTGTGCTGTGCCTGTCTCACCTGGCCTGTCCCGTCCGTCCCCAGGTGAACTGCTCCAGGGTGCTGTCTCCAGGTGACGTCCAGGCATCATGGGCCCCTGGAGCCACTCTCCCCTGGCTGCTGTGTGCGGAGGACTGGCTCCTTCCAGCTGCACATGCACCATGTGTTGCATACTCCTTCAGGTGTGCCTGCTTGTCTCTGTGTGTGTGTGTGTGTGTGTGTGTGTGTGTGTCTGTATATGTGTGTGTGTGTGTCTGTGCACGTGCTGCGATGCTTATGCATTCATATCACTGACAGAGTTGGAATAAACAATGCAATGCATATTTAATCATGCATACAATAATCTTCCTACCACCTCTCTCTCTCCTCCCCTGCCTCTTTCCATCATTTGTCTGTCTGTCTGTCTCTCTGTCTGTCTCTCTCTCTCTCTCTCTCTCTCTCTCTCTCTCTCTCTCTCTCTCTCTCCAGCATGGATGGGGGAGATGCAGACTTTCTAAAGACTGTGTTAGGGCTGGGATGTGAAGTCCACCGATTTGATCCCAGCAATTCGAATGCATCTGGTGGTCACCTTGGCAACAGTTTGGCAAGTTACCGTGGTGATGGAGGCGTGGTCAGCCAGCACAAGATGTGGCTGGAGTGGCGAGTTCCAAGGAAACGCAAGCGCAAGACGAGAGGCACCCTGGGTAGTGTCTCTCAAACACTGGCAGATATCATGGAGGCTCTGGGACATCACACGGTACAACACAAAGACACACACACACATACACACACACACATGCACAAACACACACCACACACACACACACACACACACATATACACAAATTTAGAGAAATCGTGCCAAACAAACATACCTTACAGCCCCCTCACCCCACCATACCCACAAAGCACTCTTACTTGTATGTTCCCATAGCAACAGGGCTCTGCGCCATCCCTGGCTGCCATGGCAACAATTTAAGTCAGTGAATCACACATGGGCACAGTTACGTCCTGCAGCCACAAGAGGGAACTACATACCTACAGTTGGAGTTATTTGCCTGTGTATGAAAAGAATGGTCCTAGACATGCATTTATAAATATCCAATGAAGTTTTGAATTTGTTTTTCAAATATCATGGAGTGTAGTTTCTATGCTTACGCCACTGTGATGAGATGTAATTATTACAAAGGAACAGGAAGGAACAGGTATGCTTTGCTTCTCCTTTTTTTTTTTTAATAGTGACTGCAGTATGAATTGCAGTTTGTGGACACTTTCTTTTTTTTCAACACTTCTAAAAACTTTTCTCCTGCAAAAACTTGATTTGGAGGCTTGGGATTCTTCATATAGGCCTTCATATAAAGGCTTATCATTCAGGAAAGGCATTTGAAATACCTTTCGGCATGGGAGAAAAACATTTTTTTTGTGAATTGGAAATTTGAAAAAGTTGCTTTTGAAATGTTGGAGTACAGCCCTAGAAGACAATACTCAACCTGTCTACCTCTCCCCTTCCTGCCATTCAGGTTCACTTCCTGTATGCTGACCTGCTCAGTGCTGAGTGGCGAGTTTTCCAGAACTGGATTGAGCTGGGAACTCTGTGGAGTGTCCATCATCTGGTTGCCAAGCTGCACCTGCAGTGGGCGGGGTTTGAGGTGGGCGGAACCAACGAAGAAGTCATCCGCTATTGGTTCAGTGTTCTACAGGGACTCCGAGCTTCGGGATTCCAGCTGGTCCACAGCTCTCCGGGAGAGGGACACACTGTCCTAAAACAGACAGTACCAAACGCTCGCAGCTCCTACACACTCAGCTGGGTCAATATGAGAAACTGACCTTCAGACAGACATTTTGGATGACCTAAACCAAATAAAATAGACTGTCATACCTAAAATATGTTGTGAAGAGCTTTGCACATACACACACATAAACAAAATGTCAAAAGTCCTGTTGATGATCCTGTTGCGGTGGGTCTCCCTCTAGTGGAGGTTGGAGGATCTGCAAGCTTATTTGACTCCACCCTCTGAAGGAAATACTGTGTACACAATACTGTCTTATCTGACCAAATAGGGAGCAGATGGCCTGGGATTTAAGTTTCTACTGGGTCACGATGAAAGAATGTTTATGCCAGATATAGATATTTTGTTTCTGCCTCTGGCAAAATAAATAACCAGCTATTAAGTTGTAAGTATAAAGCCACTGCTGAATTCTGCCCTCATTACTTCTAATTTGCAAACATCTTTACACTTGGAACCATCGCAGTTTTTCTTTTCTTTTCTTTTCTTTCCTTTTCTTTTCTTTTCTTTTCCATTTTATTGCCTTATTGACTGGTATTCTCGCTGCCTGAAACACTTGGGATTACATTTGTTTTTACACTGGTGTATTTAAGCTTCAGCTGTAATGTGCCTGTAGCTATTGAACAGACCATTTAGTGTATCTGCGCAATTGTTAAGTATCTCTGCAGGCTTTCAAAATGCTTTTATGTGCAATAAAAATTGTTTACATAGAAATGGAGATGCGTAAATAATTTTGTACTGCCTACTATGAAATCACCACAATTAAGATTTCCAATCTAACAGAACGAAAACAATAGAGCAACTTTATATATGTGCGTTGCCAACAGAATAAAAAATAAAGCCAGAGAGCTTGCAATGCTACTTTTTCTATCCTTGAATATCCTGATAACAGAACAGGCTGTACTGCCCTGAGAAGCTCAGGCTCAGGTAGGCCCAGATTTAGTTATACTGTGCTCACAAAACACAACTTTCAACACTATGAGGTGCTAACTAAATATGCTGAGGTAAAGGAAGCTAATTAATTATACAGCCCCTGGCCCCTTTCCCTCAGCTACCCCCAGCACCCACAACAGGCCTGGCCAGTCTAAAACAGACATTTCAGATGGAGGTTCATTCCACCTTAAAGGACTCAGTACAAGCCTCACGAGAAGGAACTAAAGAAACCTCTCTTTATCCTCGTTACTAATGCAAGACATTTAATGCATCAGCAGCAGCTCACTCACCACAGGACATAACAGAGGAAGCTCCAAGGCTTCCTGCAAGAGAAAGAGACCCCACAGCAGCTCCTCCCACCACAGAAAGTCCCTCCAGCAGAGCCAGTTGTCTCAGCACACCTCTCACCAGAGGCTGAGGGAGGCTGTGTATTCAGGAGGACCTGAGAACAGCGGTGCAGCATAGACTCTGCTTCAGAGTTAGTGTTAAGACATAAATAATACAGGAGCTTAAGAGATTTGGTGAAACCCGAATCACTGCAAGAGGGATAGACATTTATGTTTAAAAATATTGACTTGTGCTAAGATAGAATTAATCCAGTAATGTAGAGATTTAGTCACTGTTAAGCCTCTAAAAATATTGAAATAACAGCAACAACGATAAGACAGCAATCAGTAACACTACTTGTAACATATAAAAGAGAGAGAGTATGAGAAGGTACAAATATAGATTTAGTGGTTAGATAACCACATGAAGCAATATAACATAAATGTAATATATTTTTAGTGTCAAGATAGAAGTGGTACTGTCCATCCGTAATAACAAAACAGAGATGGATATATTATAGGTGTAAGGCAAATTTAGAATTTTATTAAAATAATAATCAAGCTATGAGTGACTAACACACAGTAATTTTATCAATTTGTATCTAATAGGTTTAATCAGTGTGCACTTTAGAGTCTTCCTTTAAAAATCTGTGATTATATTTGATACATGAAGCCAAATTAAAAGCAATAATCGTAGTGATAGCAGAAATAATAGCCAAAAATAAATAAATAAATAAAATAATGCCAGTGTGCCATATCCTATTTAAGCTCAACCAGATGACAAGATACAAGGGTCTGAGGCTTATATAGGTTTAAGTCGCTACAAACCAATGCTCCCTTGATGCAATATCCAAACAAACAGTCTGAAAGAAAGTCATTATTATTTGCCACAAGTCCACAAGTTCTAAGTCAAACTGAAATAAAATGATTTGACCCCCACTGGAGAAAGGCTACCGTGTCCTCACATAAACCTTTTGTGCTTTCAGTTTCAGGAGGCTGAGATGGGGTGAAAGATGCACTTAACACAAGGGGGACCACAGTACAGTTATTAATCCTCTTAAGTGCCATTTCTCCTTAGTGAGCTTTTATTCATGAAGCAATGCCAGTCATTCCTCGGACGCGTTCCAACCCGCTCGAGCGCACACTGGAATGCGCGCATGCCTCCACCCTCTGCTACGCAAATTACGGACATATGTTTACAACTAGTCAGGGTGGAGTTGCGCTTTTTACGTTGACATATCCACATCCTGTCCCCATTTCGAGCAACTGACAGGCACAAGAGCCAATAGGCTTCGAGAAGCCCAGCGCCTCGACCAATCAGAAGTTCACGAACCCAGGGCTCCTCTTGTCTGTTCAGTTTGTCCGCATACTGGACCGCTCAACATTTCTTCTGGAAATCTTGAGATAGAACTGCCAGGCTGTTTTGATAGAGCGTACGGGTGCCAAATTTGACGGTAAGTAATGCGTGTTTAATCCGTGTGCTTTTTATGAAACGAAAGATTTGAATATCTGTTTGAACACCCAGTTCTTCGAAATAAGAGCCGCTTTCAAGTTACTTCCTGCTCTGACAAGGCCGAGATCCCAAGTTTCAATGCAGCCCATTCTCTTTCTTGAATGTTGTGGGTGTTTAGGTGCGACGTTTCCGGGTGATTTGTATATTTCTTGTACCTAAAACAAGGCTCCGGTTTTATCTAAAAGGGTAAACCACCAAGTACCAAGTTAAACTCAGTAATTCAAATTTGTGATTAGACAGACCCGAGCAGTTGAGTTTGTTGCCGAAGTCACCACTAACAGTGGAATGCTGCTTCTCTCCAACTGGATATAGTTGTTTCCAGTTCCACTTAAAATGGAGAACTGAGTAGACCTGAACTAGCTACACTGTGTTTGGAAATAAGCAAGCTGTGTGTTTGCTAAGTCAAGTTTAAGTACAGACCTGTGGAGAACAGTTGTAGCATGACTTCATCGGCCTGCAAAGGCCTGACATTGAAAACTTATAATTATGGAAGCGAAATGGGGAATAGGAAGTCTAGCAGTGTGTACTTACAGTAAGATGTATTATAATTCTTCCAGTGCTGTCTTGGTTGTAGGAAGAGTCTACAGTCATTGGGTGCTTATGGGAGTTGTCATTTTCTAGGTTGACCCCATGAAGCAATCTAGAGTTCCTGCTTACATTTGGGAGGTGCCATAATTTCACACTAACTGTGTTTAGTCTGGTGTCATTCAATGTGCTTAATCTACTTTGAGCTCGTAACTCAGTCAAAGCCAGTATTTGTGACATTTTCCAGTTTGGTTCACACTAAATTTGTGGATTTTTTTTTTAGAATGGGTTGTGTGCTGAGCGGAGCAAGTTTGAAGTTTTGCTTCTGCTTTAGGCTCTTGTGGCTCAGTGGGTATTTATATACGTGTGTCTGGGTGTCACGAGTGTCACAAATGTCTGTAAGATAAGAGAGCCGTCTGGTCTTTGTTGTCCCCAGAACACCGTCACATCATTGCTTTAGTACTGTGTTACAGTCTTTGTCTGTTTCTACCTGCTCTTCTTCAACAGGGCCAGGCCCCCCCTTCCATCACTACCCACCATGCCTCTGGTTACGAGGAATATAGAGCCGCGGCATGTGTGCCGCCAGACCCTCCCTACTACCATCCGCAGTGAGCTGGAGTGTGTCACCAATATCAGCCTGGCCAACATTATCCGCCAGCTCGGCAGCCTCAGTGAGTGTCTACTGTGTGTGGGGGTGTGTAATTGTGGATGTGAATTTGTGCACAATGCATGAAAACACAATGTGTCTGTCTGTAAAACAAAAACATGGTGGTATCATCTATGAATATTTGATATGTGTGCACATGTGTATGTCTGTATGTGAGAGTTTTCGTTTTCATGTAGTTGTGAATTATAAATGTGTGTTCAGTGTGGGTGACAGTTGTAAATTATGAACCTGTGTGTGTGTGTGTGTGTGCGTGCGTGTGTGTGTGTGCAGGTAAGTATGCAGAGGATGTGTTTGGGGAGCTGTTTGTGCAGGCTGGAGCTTTTGCCATCAGAGTAAACACGCTGGGCGAAAGAGTGGATCGTCTGCAGGTCAAAGTCACCCAGCTGGACCCCAAAGAAGAGGAAGGTGTGGACACTTACCGCTATTTACTGCTGCTATTACCGTTTCCCCCTCTATTATTACTACCGGAATTCACCAGTCTGACCACAGCTAAAAATTAACATTGTCTCAGTTTTAAGCTTGAATTACATTTTCAGCAGCATACACCACATTTCAAAACTTATATACATTTGAGTCTGACTGTTAATACTATTTTTAATTTTTAAGCAAAAATTTCATTAGGTTCACCTGCTATCACCAACTTTTATGGATAACATTTTGACATATTCAGTAAATGAAAAATGACATTGATTCAATTCATTGAGCTTTCCTTGCCTAGTTGCAACATGAAAAAGACAAGGAATGCACCAATGCTACTTTCTCAGTGCCAATACCAATATCGAATATGAAACTTTAAGCGTCCACTGATAAATAAGTACTGCTCCGATCTAATACTTATTTGGATCATTAGTTTGGGGGCGCTGGACAAAATAATTTATATAAAATCCATCTTTTTCCCACCGCTGAGAAATACAAACTTCTCTGTGCCAAAAATAGAGAAAATCAAGAGTGTGTAAGTTAAATTTAAGTTAAATTTATAATGCCAAAACTGATATTGACAGCGCTATTGATCCCAGTATTGGTATCAGTGTATCCCTATAAAAATGACGTTCATCAAAATCCCTCACCTGTATGATAAAAATTCCCTTACATTCTCTCCCTTCTTCTCTTTTAGTCTCTCTGCAGGCCATTACCACCCGCAAGGCTTTCCGTAGTAATCTGACACAGGACCAGCAGCTGTTCACCAGGCCGTCTCTGCCCATGCCTGTGCAGGAAACCTACGAGATCTGTGATAAGCCTCCACCGCTCAACAACCTCAGCCAGTACAGGTAGGCATCTGGCCTGCAGACATACACATACAGATTTATAGTTTATTTTTTATTAATTTCTTTGATGCATACACAATAAAACGTCCAGTTAAAGTCGGTGTAAATGTTTGTCCACAGGGAGGATGGGAAAGAGGCCCTGAAGTTTTACACTGATCCCTCCTACTTCTTTGACTTGTGGAAGGAGAAGATGCTGCAGGACACCAAGGACATCATGAAGGAGAAACGCAAGCACAGAGTGAGACACACACACATATTCTCATTCAAATAAAACATAACTTGACTTTTAGTCATCAAGTGGAAACGACTGGACAACATTAGCATTAATTTAATAGGGAATCTTTTGTGGGAAGAAAAGCATTTGGATCCAACTCTTTTCCCTCCCTGTCTCTAACGGTCTCTCTTGCTCCCTCTCTGTCTTCTCTCTGAGTAGAAGGAGAAGAAGGACCATCTGAACCCACGGACGCTGAATCCTAGGAAGATCAAGACCAGGAAGGAGGAGTGGGAGCGCCGCAAAATGGGGGAGGAGTTTGTGGTGCCAAAGAATGAAATGATGTAAGTTTAGACGCTGAGAGAGGATGGGTGGAAGTTTTTTTTTTGTAGATTTTAGACAGTAGCTAGAAAAATCTATTAGTCAAGTTTATCATTTCTTTTGGAAGTTAACACAGTGAGAGCAAATGTTGATTTTTAGTTTGTAAGAAAATTTAACATCTGCAATTTATTCTTATTCATGCTCTATAATGATTATTCTAAACATATAAAAAAAGGCATTAACATTGAAAATGAACATCTTACATGGCTCAGTGGTGTATCATTCAAGACAAGCAGAGAATAAAGACCAGTTACAGTAGTAGAGCTGACTCTGCTACTTACTGGATTAGTCCTCTGTCTGCTCTGTATTCCAGCCATGTGATCAGTCATGACATCACCTCACAGTCTAGTATCTTTTCATACCTATGTGTAAATACTGACTGACAGCAAAAGGTTGTGAACAGATGGCAACCAAAGAGTGATGTTTTGATTATCCCAACACAGCAGAGAACAGTTTAATGAAGTGCAGGAGTCACTGCATGACCTGCGTGGCTAGCACCTTAATCTGTTTTTGTAAGACTGTGATGCTTCTTTAGCTGTGTGTGTTTAGTAATTTGCCTGCTACTTTGTTTAGATAATCACTGGCCCAGCTTAATAAAAAAAATCATTAATTAGGAATTTAAATAAGTGCAGTCCTCTATTTCTGTGCAAGTCACAATACTATTTTTATGAATTATTGGTATTTTATTACAGCTCCAACCAAAGACAAAGAGGAAACTGTAAATTTTTCTTGAGGACCAGCTGTCCTAAATGCACTGCTATTCTAAAACTGACTATTCCTCTCAAACCTTTCAAGGGTATTTTCTAAAAACAAAAATCACACACACTGTATCAATCTGTTATCAATCAGTCTATAAACGTTAATTTGCTTTACCATAACTGTTTTAATGTCATTTGTGTGTAGAGAATAGGGATGGCATATTTGAGCTGATGTCTAATATCTGACATGTTCATGAAGGAATTCCTC
The DNA here is from genome assembly GCA_900302615.1 of Holocentrus rufus. Lineage (NCBI taxonomy): Eukaryota > Metazoa > Chordata > Actinopteri > Holocentriformes > Holocentridae > Holocentrus > Holocentrus rufus. The sequence goes on from OMLF01050455.1 coordinate 10,636, forward strand.
GGAGGGTCTGAATGGCAGTATTGGATCAGGAGAAGGCTTCACTTCTGATGGCTTGGAGCAGAGTACAGGCTCCTACGCTTTCGACCCGGGCTCCCCTCCCCCTCCACCTGGCCCTGATGACTTCCTGCCTCCACCGCCACCAGACATGGCGTAAGTACCATACCAGCTGCAGAGTGATCAATAGTGAATTCTACTATCTAATCTATCAGTCATATTAACTTGTGACGTGTCATCGGCAGGTATGATGGAATGCCAGCCCCGAAGCGAGTCAGCATGCTGAGTCCCACCCACCCCC